>JAHWFO010014064.1:74559-105119 GCA_023313115.1 Rhysida immarginata
AGCACGACTGGCTTTTCACTGTGCTTTGGACCGATGAAGCGCATTTAACACTTTCTGATAGTGTTAGCACACACAATTGCCGAGTGTGGAGAACGGAAAATACACATGAATTTGTTGAACAACCCCTACATCAGCCAAAATTAATCTTGTGTGGTTTCTCCGCTGATTTCATAATCAGGACTCACTAGAACTGTTCTAAAAAACAGTTACCATTACTCGTGTGTGTTATGCGGCACTGTACGGACCAACAACAATCCAGAGTTGCAAGCGCGACAAGCACTGCATACAGTCACCTTTACGCAAGATAGAGCACCATCGCCTTATTGCTGCGCCTGTCCAACGACTGCTCCGCACAACTTTTGGGGAGAATCGTGTCCTCAGTCGATACTTGCCACAAGCATGGCCACCCAAATCACCCGATCTGATGACGCCTTGTGACTTTCAGCTATGGGGATATCTGAATTCAAAAAGTGTCCAACCCACGTCATTGGAAACATTCTAAAATTCTATCCGGCAACATGTGTCTGCCATACCGAGAGAAATGTTGTATAATCAGTGAAGAATGTGATGCCTCGTCTGACGACTGTGTTGCTGCTGAATGACGGAACGGCATATTGAACATTTGTAAGCCGATAGTTAATTCGGCGTCTTACCGTCTGAAATTGTGCATAGACTGATGCCTGTAACCTGACAACGCATCTATTGCTCAAAAACCGAACAATTATAACATTAATTTTTGACGTAGAACTACGTCTATCAGGGGAGCAGCCGAGGAAAAATTCAGTCGCGGTTTTTCGTTCAAAAAGTGATGTACATATCTCAGTCTATATCTTTCTATCACTATATCCTACAACTATCGTCATTATCTCGTTGGAAAGAGGAAGGTTGAGTCTTGAATAATAAGCAAAAATTTCACCAAATGAGCCACTGGGTCAAAAGTTACAGCAAGTTAAAGTTAAGTGAATTTTATGCTCGCCATCGTAATAACGGAGTGGCGCTACTGCAGCATATACGTGTGCGGCGTTTATTGGAACTAACCATGGCCTGCGAGAAAAGGCCTGTGCTTTTAATATAAAGAAGGCCTGTGCATCAGGTATAAAAACATGGAAACACGAGCGTTTTAAGACAATATTATGAAATCATGTCATCTGCCGGCGAAATCAGTACATCATCATTTATATAAAATCAGCGATGGTGAACGTTGTCACAACAAAGAAAGAATCTAACAATGAGTTATCTAACAATGGGTTATTTCCCGATTATACAAACGGGTGGGTACGCTAATAGTTTTCTCGTATGTTGTAAAATAATAAAATATATATTATTTTAAGCAGATTAATTATTTTAATAAATGAACTTTGAAGTTTTGTTAATTTCTTAAAACAAAACAATAAATCTGACTAAAATAATACGAGGGCTGGGGCATAAGTCATGGCAACTATTTTTTTTTATGAGAATTCAAGCATGGGTGGAAAATGTGAAATATACAGATGAAAGGACAAGGAATGGACGAAATGTACGGACATTTAACAACACGCCAACACTTTGCTTCTCATGTTTATTAAGGTAGTTGACAACATTACAGGTTTCATGTTCTGGAATCATGAAGCCTGTACTGTTTCATACGTTTCATGCTTCTGGAAAATTTATTCTGGAACATGATTACAGATTTCATTTTCCAGAATAAGTAACAAAAATCAAAATAGAGAACGGCTGTTTTGATATACGAGCGTTGTTCGACTCGGGTTACATCCACCTTGCACGGCGGTTGACTGAGACCTGATTTAACATTGCGCGCTGCGCAACATCAGGAACTCACGGAGCCATATAATGTTGTGGAAACATACTAGCAGTCACAGCTTCCTTGAGACATATGACATTTTATGATACCATCCCTTAGCCCTGAGAAAAAAAAATAGTTGCCATGACTTATGCCCCAACCCTCGTATATGTTTTCAAACATGTTGGTCTTAGTTGTTTGTGAAAATATAAATATATGGGTCTTTAAAACAACAGTGATTTTACGACATAGAGTCGATGCGTTTCAGCCGTGGCTTTCTTCAAGACTGTGTGTATAAATATTAAAGAAGCTTAGAAGAACAAAATTGAAATGAAATTGAATATAGTAACTTTTTTTTTTTTAATTTTGTTCTATTTTTCGCCAAAAAATACACACAAACGGTAACCAATAATAACACAGTAGTAGTTCTACGCTTAAAAAACCCGCGGCTTTGGCAGTCACCAGAGCCTCTGTCAATTTTTTTTTATTTGAACATAGCTCTTAACAATAGCTATTAACAATAGCTCTTTATTTGATTTTTTAGTTTTATTTTGATTTTACTTATATATTTATTAATTATTTTGTTATTTATTAATTATTATTTTATTTTTCAGTTGTATTTATTAACTATTTATTAATTTTTTTTCCTGTAAAAAATATCCGATTTCATTTCAACCGTTTCTGTGCCAACAGAATCTTTTGAAGTGAAATCTTCTATAGGCGCCAGCATACAAAATTTTGCTGGAGAGTGAAAATGTCTGATCCGTCACGCTCGGAAGTGAAACATTTTCCGGTAAAACTCTGGAAAATTTGGATTTCTTTATTTTAGTCGTAGGAAGTTTATTAATTATTAAGATAACTTGAAAACGAATTAACTTTACCACACTCTGTTTTCATCAATCCATTAATATGGGACACGGCACGAACAAGATCGAACGTGACATACCATGAAGAGTAAGCGCTCTAATGGCACGTGCTCTAATGGTACAATTATGATAGACCCTTAAAAATTTCCTATAATCAGTTATGGCAGGTAGTATATCAAACAATTCGTCACGATGTGTCATGAATGAATATATAAGAAACTAGTGATAGCAGACATTGGTCTAGTGACACGTGTACGTGTAAGGATCTTATAAATGAATATAACGCGTAAATAATGATACTGGGAATTGTTTAGTAGCACGTGCCCTAATGGTATCCTGTGGTACTGTTGTAACTTTCAATGGTAACATATGGCATGTAATAAATCAAACAACTCGTAACAACGTGCCATGACTGAATATAACGAGTAAATAATGATTGTGGGAATTGGTTTAGTAGCACATGGCCTAATGATATAATATGACACCCTATGTTACTGTTGTTACTTTTAAAGTGTAGATAGCCGGCTAGGTGGCCGAGAGGGCTAGGGCGTAGGCTTTCTAGTTCTCGAGTCTGCCTGGTCGTGGGTTCGAATCCCGCCGTGGGCATGGATGTTTGTGTTTGTCCCGGGCTGCGTACAGATATAGCTTGTGTAAAAAGACACAAAATGACCTCAGTAGTCGACGAGAAAATTTCTAATAAACCTAATGTGTAGATATGGCATGTAATATATCAAACAGCCCGTAACAACGTGTCATGACTGAATATAACGAGTAAATAATGATAGTGGGAATTAGTTTAGTAGCACGTGCCCTAATGATAACATATGGCACCCTATGTTACTTTTGTTACTTTTAATGCGTAGATATGGCATATAATATACCAAACAGCTCGTAACAACGTATCATGATGAATATAACGAGTAAATAATGATAGTGGGAATTGGTTTAGTAGCACGTGCCCTAATGGTACCATATGACACCCTGTGTTACTGTTGTAACTTTCAATGCTAAGATATGGCATGTAATATATCAAACAACTCGTAACAACGTTTCATGACTGAATATAACGAGTAAATAATGATACTGGAATTGGTTTAGTAGTACGTGTTGGATCGTATCATTAATGGTTTCATTACAGTACCATTGGGCTTTTCAATGCAAATATATTGTATGTAATCTAGAAGTGATCTACTGGATGCTTTTGAAAAGGACGTAGTGAGATACATAGCGATGTTCTGCACCTTAAAATAAACACAACTTTCCTCTTTCGTTCTGTCGAAATTGCTTTCGAAAAAACTAAACACTACCACGTATTCCATTAATAGGTTTCTGCGAAATACCTGTCCACTAAAATCGACCATTCTCACAGCCTACTGAAAGATTCGTATTTACTAGACCTCAGAAATGAACTTGTCAACAAATTAGGGAAGACGTGCAAGTGGATAAATGATCGAGAGATACAGTATTAAAGTCTCCTTAAACCAGTTTACATTTCTTGTTGGGTGGATTGCTTTTTGCGGTAAGACGCACATTCATACTAGCGAGTGTTCAACTTACTGTATTTTATTTACTATTCAGAACGCTTTTGTGTACGTTATGGGCGGAGTTTAACCAAACTTCACGAGCTGTTTACTCATTTAAGAAATGCAATTTCGACAAAACGTATGAGGAAACTTGTGTTTATTTTAAGGAGCAGAAATCGCTAGATATCTCACGACATCCTTTTCAAAAGCACCCTGCATAAGTAAAGATCTAATGAGAAAACGAATAAAAATAAATGGTTTTATACAATAAAATATTAATTAATGACTTGTTCCTATTTAGTCCAAGTAATAACACCCATAATAATATTTATATCATTCACCTATACATTACTTAGAATCGATTACAGTCGCCATAAAAGTTTTCACTTCGGTCGTGTGGTCTTAAGCACACTCATTTTTTTAAATCTGCATTCGTGTGTAAATTACTGATTTTTATAGTTTTTCTGACTGTTGTATTACCCTGTAATAATGTTACAGCCGAAGTGGAGAAAATTCATAATATCGCGAACTCCTGATAATATCAATAGCATTGAAGACATCTGCGTTCTAGCGTAAACAATAAGCCTTTACTACTTTAATGAGTTTGCTAAATAGGACTGATACGATCTAGTAATTAGAATGTTAATTATTTTAGTTAATAAAACTGCAACGAATTCTGATCAAGCAAAGCCAATGCCATATCTTTAGTTACCTGACTATAGTCAGAAGTAAAAATCACCTGAAATTCCTAATAAAAATGAATATTCCATTACTATGGCAAGCGTAAAGGTGTAGATATGATCATGCTGGATAAAATCAAAAAACAGAATCCATTATTATACAGGTTGATCCAAATGCAACAGATCAATTAAAAATTCAGTAAGTCAAACAGTATAGATTTTCCTATACTTCAGAAAAAAATTCAGTATGTGCGGTTTTCCTCATTGAGAATCTCACTTCTCTGGATTTTTTCCTGTTGGCATATCAACTCGTTGGTATCTGAAGTCCCAGTAAAATCAGAAGCTATCCTGTTTTCCAGGGTCTAAGCCGATTGTCTCCTGGTACAACGTAGCAAAAGGGATATATTAAACATTGCGCAAAATTTCATTCACCATTTTAATGCGTGTATTGAGACTGGTGTTTGCTACTTTGAACACTTATTCTGAACTGTAACTTGTTGCTATGTTGTTACTATGAGATGCAAGTTCTTTATGAATAAAAAAAATAGTGATTTGCTCTGAACACAAAAGCAGCTTATAAAAACATTCCTCGCACGTATGACTCGTTCAAGATCTCGTGTGCTCATTCTGAAATATGCATTATCTCAAAATACACAGTTTACAGTCCGCTACTGCAGAATTTTAACGCTAAAGGTTTAAGACAACTTGTATGCTACTTAAATACACTGTCATATCACTGAATTATGACCATCCACTTAGTAATGGGAGTAGCCACCCTTCGCCGGTATAACTGCTGCTAGGCGACGTAGCATGGACGCAAGAAGTGCGCGGTATGCGTCCGATGGTATGGCAGTCCATTCCGCTAGAAGCGCTGTACACAGAGCTTCGAGAGTCATAGGTGGAGAGTCCAGCTGCCGTACATGGCGATCAAGGTACTCCCACAGATGTTCGATTGCATTGATGTCCGGCGAATTAGCGGGCCAAGGGAGCACTTGAAAGTCAGTAGAGTGTTCCCCGAACCAATCCAGAAAAAGACTTGCCTTGTAGCAGGGTGCATTGTCCTGCTGGAACACACCATCACATTGGGGGAACATCGTGAGCATGTACGGGTGCATTTGGTCCGCTACGATTGACAGATAGCCACAGGCATTCATATTGCCCTCTAGACGAATCAGTGGACGTAACTGATCCCAACAGAAGACCCCCCACACATGCACACTACCCCCACCAGCCTGTTCCCGGCCCACAATAGCCTCCTGCAGTCTCTTTTCATGGCGTTCGCGACGTACTCGCCATCGCCTGTCAATCTTATGGTGCAAAAATCTTGACTCGTCGGAGAAGGCGACCTTAGCCAAGGCCTCCTAGATAACAAGGCCCGGACAGCTCGAGCATGACGGCAATGGTCATCTGATCAAAGGAGGGAAAAAGTTGCAGACGATGCAGGCGCTACTCTATCTTTACGCTAAGCTTACGTGCGAATGCAGATCATTTTATTATTCAGCATGAGCCATTTAAAATATAATTCTTTCACAACATATTGTAAAGAAAGCATGGATTACTAACATTCTTCAAGTAGGCATATACGAGGCGCATCCAGAAAGTAAGTTTCCCTATTTAAAAAAAAAAAAGAACTCCCACTTACAGGAACATATTTATTGGCAACAAGTACAGCAATGTTTCAGCTATTTTTCAACATAGCCACCACCAGAATTGAGACACTTGTCGTATCGTGGGATCAACTTTTGTATCCCCCTGTCGTAGAACTCTGCCGCCTGTGAATGGAACCAGCGTGTGATAGACGTCTTCAGCTCTTCATCGTTGACAAAACGCTCACTGGAGGACAGGAATTTCTTGAGGTGCAAGAAAACGTGAAAATCACTGGGAGCAAGATCAGGGTTGCCGCACAAGCTCAACAAGATCATCATTGATGAGGGATGGTCGCCCACTGCGCTCTTCATCATGGACACTTTGACGACCTTCGGAAACTGCCTACACCAGCGACGCACCATCTGCTTACTCATGATGTTCGGCCCATAGACCTGACAGAGCTGACGATGAATTTCAATTGGCGCAATGCTTTGTACATTCAAGAACTTTATCACCGACCGAACCTCGCAGGCGGCGGGAGAAGAAATAAGAGCTTCCATTTTGGACCATTGCTACCACGCTACTGGCACGAGTCGGGACCTGCCCGGCTGGCATATGATTGATACGTCATAGATCTGTTACGCATGCGCAATTGACACGGCTAATTACGTTTACTTTAAAGGGGAAAACATCGGGAAACATACTTTCTGGATGCGCCTCGTAAATTCATTTTGTTTCTGTTTATTTAACTCACTGACGACGTTTATAAGCGATCCTTCATGTTTAGATCATGTTCAAGCGATAGCGACACGCAAATTTGATGAAAATCATTTTGCATTTAATGAACTATTCATTCTAAACATTAGAATAACATTTTAGAAGATCCAGAATAAAAGAAATTACAATCTCATTCATTTAAACATATTGTAGTTAAATAAAAACGGAATAAACATCGAAGCATTGATCCAGTGAAGTAGGCCTAACTATAAATATAAGCATGGTTATTAGAACTTCTAATAACCATGATATAAGAATACCTGAAGGTATATGTGAATGATTTATCTGCTATTTACATGCTACTATCATTTATATATAAAACAAATGTTCACACAAATAGCAATAAGCCAAATTTGGAGTCAGCCTATATCCTTTGTAGTTTTTCAAGCATTTAATGCATTAAGCTCTAGATCAGAATGCTCTCACAGGCGAAACATTTATCTACTATATCTGTAGTTCTTAATGCTTGAATCAGAATTAGAAACAAGTGTAATCAAAAATGTCTTTATTAAATGTAATAATTTAAATATTATTAAAAACTTACAATATTTTTTAAAACAATAGAAAAGACCTACATCATTTTGAAAAACTCATAAATGTCTATCGATGTTTTCCTTTAATTTGCTAACGGGCTCTTTTTTCCTCCTTGTATTGTTTTTTCTCTTCCCTCCTTTGTGACGTCATCAGCTCATAGTGTCCGGGCCTTGTTATCTAGGAGGCCTTGCCTTGGCCCACTCGTCTGTGCTCCAATGACGGTGCTCACGCGCTAAGTCTAGGCGTCGTTGACGATGACCCCTACTCAACATGGGTGCAGCAACCATGCGTCGACTGTTCAGGCCCATCCTTAGCAAGGTGCGTTCAACGGTAATGTCGGATACATGTCTGTTGGCACCACTGTTGAATCTGGTGGTCAGTTGATGGACTGTGGCTCTCCTGTCACCTTTTACGAGTCGTCGTAGGTGCCGCTCTCTCCGTTGGTCGATGGCTCGTTACTCTTTACAGTGATGGCGTTGGGACGCGATTTCTGTCCCCGCTGTCCACTCTTTGTACACCTTCGCTACAGCGGACCGTGAACAGTTCACAAATCGCGCCGTTTCGGAGATGGTGCCACCCTTGCTGCGATAGCCTGTTATCATTCCTTTTTGGATGCCCGTTAAATCCGGACGTTTACCCATCTTGAGGCTCGTGCACCTGCCGTTTGATGCACCAGCTTTAAAGCTTTCTCAGCCTGTTATGCAAATTTTTGCAATGTGTAATCGTTGTTGGGGCGAACCATGCGTGTGCCTTGAAGGGGTGCTGGACAGTGTATATCTAAATTTTTATAAAGGATTTTTTTATGTTTGAGACGTAGAAATTATTTCGCTTTTAAGTAAAATTTGCTTTACCATTTATACTTTATACCATTGTTGATACCTATTGTTACACAAACTTTACCTTGCATTATTGGTCATGAGATATTTCTTATTAATATGCACTGCCATCATCATGAAGATTGATTTATTATCGATAATTATTATTTTTTCGAAATCTGAGGTAGACAGTGACCTTTCTCATACTTTGAAGATCATGTGTGCAAAGTTTCATCAACATCGGAATAAAACTGTAGATTTGTATAAGAAACAAACCCACAAACAAACAATCTTCTTTACGAGAAGATAACATTTTCTTAGAGATTATGGAGAGTTAGCAGTCTACTGAGAGACAGTGGAAAGGTGGCAGAGGAAGCAGTCCCGTCGCTCGGCGCTGTATCGTTTTCATCACATAGTACGAATTGCAACTTTTGTTAGACAACTTAAAAGATACATGTGCATCACCTTCGACCCCTCGAGAAAGACTGACCTATCTATTTCGCCTGCTGTACTGATCTTCTGCTCATTGTTAATAATTCTTGGAAATGAATGTTCCAGCCGACAGAACGTTCTATCATTGCCTGAACATTGTTGATAATTCTTGGAAACCAGAGGCCAGCAGCAACACCCTGTATTGGTGGACTCCATTTTCTTTATATCTGGCCTCCATTGCAGCAATATCCCGATGAAACTATTCCCTACGTTCATTACTGATAGCACCACAATTATCCGGAAAGAATTCTAGATGAGAATTAATAAAACAGGTTTTCAAAGACATATTGTATTGCTTACATGATGAGAGGACACAAGCTCCTTCACGAGATGGTCAGAATCGTCGCCTTCTTGTTTCCTTCAATTCCAGGTTCCCATCTTTCTGAAAGCCCGCCTTGCTCTCTGCTTATTTCTTCAAATGATGCGGTCAAATGCTTCATCATGCTTTTGAACCGTTTGTCGCCTGGACAGAATTCTTCATGAGGTCTGACTTGATCTGCAGAGGCGATAATAAAATCTTTATAGGTTCACTAGTTCACGTTCCTCTTTCGTGGCTCCAGCGCTTCTTTAAGCGGCCAAACCTTTTCCACTTATTTATCATTCACACATAAAGCAACAAATTTAGGATGTATTAGCTGTCGCCCGCGACTTCATCCGCGTTAAAGTCGAAATAGATAATATCGCCTGCAAGTACATGTATAGATAGAGATTTCCCAAATCGAAGATATATAAATCGAATATATATTTCTCGAGATTTCGTGATTAGTCACTGAGGGAAATTTCCCTTTTATATTCAGACACTGCCCCAAATAAATTGCGAACAGGTAGGAAAAATTAAATTACGACGATGATGTTACATTGTTGCATAGAATTAATGTGAAGGCCAGAAAAGTCGGAAAAGTGTCAGTATAAACAACGTTCGTTGTTATTCCTTCGGGAGACAAAATAAATAGAGAGTCAAAGCGACATTCAGTTATCCATTAAAATATACAAACTTACTTGAACTCGAAAATAAGCTCCGCTCACGAAGAACTAGATATATGCATCTTTGCGACATCGGTTGGCAATTATTCTCCTTTTATAGAAATTCGCAAGGAAATAGTGCGATTTACTGTGGCGACATCTGTTGACATTAAATTTTTGCTGTTTGTTTTTTCCGTGGGAAAGAGACTTTTTCCCGCAGAAAGAAGTAGACTAACTGTTGACTTATATACTAAATAGCCTTAACACAAAATTTCAACTAAATCCCTTTAATAGTTTTGGCGCCAACCTCTAACATACAGGGTGATTCAGTCAACTCCTGACCATTTCACTCGAATGACGTGCATTTGGAAAAAACAATTGAAAGAATATGAGCGCCATATCGAATTTCTAAATAGTTGGAGTTTTTATTGTTGCAATGGCGCCCGCTTTATCAACAGAGCAGAAATGTAAGGAGTATAAGTGTCGAGACGCACCAGGCAGGCAAGCAATCATGGATTTTGTCAAGCAATTTCGTGCCACTGGATGTGTTAAAGGCAAGCAAAAAGGCGGGAGCGAAGCTCGTGTTCGAACGGCCGAAGTTGTCGAAAATGTTCGCACAAGGTTGGTCGATTCCCCTACCAAAAAATCTGTTCGCCGCCTATCCATTGAAGAAGGGCTGTCGTATACCAGGACGTGGCGGATTTTGAGAAAGGATTTACACGTGCTCCCATAGAAGATCCATGTTTATCAGGAGTTAACAGACACTGGAAGACAGAAGCGACAACAATTTGCGATGGAGTTTGGAGCAGAAATGGAAGCCAATCAGGACATTGTGGACAACCTGTGGGTGTCAGATGAGGCCTTCTTCCATCTGTCAGGTGACGTTAAGAAACACAACGTTCGTTTTTGGGGTTCCCAGCACCCTCATGAGATCCATAAGTCACCTCTTCATCCACGAAAGGTTATGGCTTGGTGCGCGATTTCCAAAAGAGGCATCATTGGTCCGATCTTTTTTGAGGGCACCGTAACGTCACAGGCTTACCTTAACATGTTGGAAACCCTATTTATTTATTTATTTAAAATCTTGCATCCTAACAAGGATATGTAAGAGGTAACTACAGAATAATATATATATTATTTTAGGTACAAACGGTGGCTTGATGGAATAATTTAAAAACGTGTTCTTTATGATTAGTACAATGTTTTAGCGTACAATTAATTATCTGATTTCTAACACTAAATGATAAAGCATTCCAATTTGAAATAACATTATACGGGAAGAAAGCTGCCAAAAATTTTTTATAATGTTCGGCGGTACAAGTTTCAGTCTCTGGGTTTCACGAGTATGATTAGAATTTAACAACCATTCTCTCACATAGTGTATTGGATGATCAGTGATGGTAAGGGCATAATAAAGTTCCTTAAATCTAGCAGAAGTTATGATAACCTTCTTCATCCCCGAGCTGTGAAGGAGGTATATACCGCTTCGACATCAATGGTTTCAACAGGATGGGGCTAGGCCTCACACCACTAATGAAGTGCTAGACTTTCTCAATCAGAAATTCGGAAATCGTGTCATTTCAAACAGGTTTCCAGATCGATTCGGGGGTGGCTTTCTTTGGCCCCCTACGAGTCCTGACCTAAACCCATGTGATAGTTATCTGTGGGGGTTCCTTAAAGACAGTGTGTTCACTACAGCATCAAGAACCCTAGACCAGCTGCGACAAAGCATCGTCGACTGCTGCACCTTTGTGGATGCAGAAATTCTGGATAGAGTTATGAACAACTTCACCATTCGGCTGCGAGCAGTTCAAAACGTTCGTGGTGGCCACATTGAGTATCATCAATACTTTTCCACGGGAATAAACAAGGACAGATAGACGGACATGGTAAAATCAACAAGTAGCTTCATTCTTCCGTTATTTAATAATGCTTAATTATGTATTGATTCTATCCCTGTCCTTAGAACCAGTACGATTAAAGACTTGAGGATAACTTTTGAAACTAATGGATCTTGTCCGAACTGCCTAAAATATTATACTGAAATGCTAAGTTTGTAAACATTAATGGGTCAATAAATCATAGTACTGAAATGGTCAGCTATTGACTGAATCACCCTGTATAAACAGAGATACAGAGAAACAGACAAAAATCCTATGAACTTCTGTTTGGGTTTCTGTATTGTTTATAACCATACAAAAATTCTAAAAACTGTTGTTTGAGCTTCAGTACCACTTATAACCACGAATCAATAACTTTTTTTCAAAAAAATTTAATTTTCAGTTTTCGCCTCGCTACAAAAAAATTTAATTTTCAGTTTTCGCCTCGACTCGCTATAATATAGTATTAAATGCGATTAATCATGGAAAGAAATCTGTAGGGATGTCTATCCATGATTATTGTCTTGTCTCAGTTTGAGTGGTCTGCGGCAACACTTTGCCACTATCCTTTAAATCAATTCGTCGTGTGCAAAACTTGCCTTCTCATAACATACATGTCCGGAGCAATATGCCGTGCAAATATTTTCTTAAGATGTTAACAGACTGCATTGCTATATTTCATTTTATTTCTTCCATCTCTGATTCCGAATCATATTGTTGTGGTGGCTCCGGTAAAGGCAGATTTTCCTCATGTGGAACAAATGGGTTCGCGGAAGGTATTTTTGGCTATCAAATTTCACGCTTCATCTTTTTATTCATACCACAAGTCAGAGGAGGTGGTATCCAAAAGTAACAATTCTTGTGTGACTTAAGGGGATACTGATGTTGTGCAGTTTAACTTACCGGTTTAACTTATTTGCATGAGATGTACGGTGACGAATGGCCAGATAGTGTAATTTTAAAGATAAACGACATTTTCTTATTGTTACTATTGTTGGTGTTATAATAGCTATTGTCATTGTGCGCCATGGTGACCAAAGTCGAATCAGTCATTGCATCAGTATGAGTGCATAAGACCATAGTGGAGTTCTTGTGGACAGAATGCTGCTTTCTCGAGCGAAGATTGCTGACCTTTTCAAGTAAGTTTCTGGGCAGGTAACTTTACATGACAGAAACGTTCTATACATCCTGATCAAGAGAGCATGTCTTGTATAAATGTGTGCATTTCACGTGCAACGACCGCTCTTTCGCAGCTGGGTAAATGGTAAGAAGTGGACAGTGTCATTTATCATTATACTTTGAGGAAGAATTTCCACCAATTTGCGATTAGTGTCGGCGGGAATCTTGCTCGATCCCTCCTTCAAATTGACAAACAGCTCAGTGGTATTCTTTGGGCGGCATGACCTTGCTCTCAGTCAGCGCCCCAAGTTTTCCCAAAGGTGTTCAATGGGGTGAGATCTGGACTTTTGGGCTGCCCAGTCAAATTTCCCCACACTCGTTAATAATGCCTTCTATATGACAGGGAACATTATCTTGCTGAACCGCGTATGGGCCATTACAATGTTGGTAGCGTAGACTGTTTGGTACGCTTCATGGTTCCGCGAACTGAAGCAAGAGAACCAAGACCTTATCACGAAAAGCAGGACCAGAATATGATGCCACCTCCTCCGAATTTCACTGCGGATACGATACAGTCCTGTAAATATCGTTCGCCGGGCATTCGCCAAACCTATACCGCCATAACTGGTAGCGAGATTCATCATTCCATAGGATCCCATCCTATCTTGTACAGAGAGTAGATTATCGCATAACGATAATCTGCGGCACTTACTCCTTCGAGGGAGTTTTGCGCCATTGCAGTAACTAACGACTGCTACGAGATGACAGTAGCAGCCCGGACCGACGGCTTAACGTGACCTCCGAAGCACGGGGGGGGGGGTTCATAATGGAAGAGCTGCTGGCGGACGAACAAACCAGTGGCTATCACCAGCACTGGTCACTCAGCAAATGGGTCAGACTAAAGTCCCCCACAGCTGTGCCCCGAATAGCTGTCCCACCCAGCAGTAGTCCTCAAGCCAGTGGCTGTCACCCAGCCAGCAGCTAGCCGCGCCTGAAGTTGCTTAACTCTATCGATCAGCGAGCCAACCGACGAGACAACCAGGCCACGGCCACCCCCGCTCCATAGGATGGTTTTCCTTTATTCTGGAGTCCACTGGTGGGACTCCTTGCACCACTGTAACCGACAGGTTGCATTGAGGGCTGCGATATTTGGCTTGTTAACTGCTGCTCGTCCATGAAAACCAAGTGCGACGATCTCCCGGCGGACGGTACGATCACTCGCATCTCTGGACGACGCCGATCGAGAATCCTGTGTCAGCGTTTTTAAGGAAGCCTTCAGGTTGACACCACCACACGTTTCAAGCATTGACGGTCGCGATCTGTCAATTTCGTCTGTTTACTGGATCAGGGTTGGCATACTATAACTCCCTCTCACTTCCACTCCAAAATAATATCACTCACTGTCGAGCGGGGTATCTGAAATTTGGCTGAAAATCACGGATCGAAAGCCCAAACCTGTGGGTTCCAGTGATCATCCCTCTTTCCTCTGCACTAAGTTGGCGTCTTCTGTTCATATTGACTGCAATAGATGCTATGAGTGTATTCTAAACTGTCAACGTCTTTTATAGGTTGTATGACTTGTACAGATAATCCCAGGTGTTTTTGGAGAAGTGTCCGGTGATGAATGGTCAGAGAGTGTATTTAGGAATAGGAAAAATATTTAAATGTGGAAGGAGATACCGGAATAGAATATATTTCTATTATAATATTAAATACATTTCAATCTCTTATTGAATCTCTTACTTAAAACTTGATGGGAAGGAGGAAAGAGTAGGGAATTTTATGAGTAAAATAAAGCCATTTTTCAATCTGTGACAAAAACACACTGAGGTAAACCAATGGGGTTATTTCAAATTACCGTGTGGAGAGATTTTTTTCCGCGGTTTCCCAGGCAGATTAATGACGCCCAGTTTTCACCAGGAAGGAAATGTACAAGTTATTCCACAGAAATTCCCTAGAGCAAGATAAGAAGAAATGAGACTACTTTTCTCTTGATGGATGACTTCAAGGTAGTTTAAATTCCATTAAGGGAATAAAATTTGTTACTCCTTTTTCTATTCTCCGGTCAACAAGTAGGAGATTCAAAAATTTTGACAACTTTTTCGCCATCTGAGTATGTGTACAATCTAAAATTCTTCATAAGTTTTTTTCATGAAAAACTTTTAACGAGGACTTTTTAATTCACTTAAAATTTTTAATGTGGGAATAATTTCAAAAAAAATTTCTTATTAAATTATTCGCAACAAATGTTTAGCACACAGGTCACATGCTTTTATGAGGTTTATAGTGAGAAGAGTTCAATGGGAATTCACTTGGTTTATCAGCAGTTTTCAAAATCCTTATTAAAAACGTAAATTTGATAGATTTAAACAATAGATTACGGTAATAAATCTTGGAAGAAAATAATTACAATATGACTAGTCTTAAAAAATATATATAAAATATAACTGACCTTATGATCTGTGGATACTTGTGTATAGATGAAGGAAGGATGCCACTTTTCCACAAAAGAATTTTAATAATCTTCATAAATGTATACATTTCAACTACCAGGTAGTCATCATCAGTATGAGTCGAGGTAACAAACAAGGAGAAGGTTTATATAAGAGTAAGAAGCCAATAGGGCGCAAAAGGAATTGCCACTCAAGAGTGGTTGGTCCAACTTAGCGGACCTAGGAGAGAGCTCTACAGAGTTTTAACAGAAAATACAGAAGAAAATCCAAAAAACAAAAGGAAGGGGAAAAGAGAAAAGGGGCCAACCAAGAAAACCGTTTTTTAGCATGGGCTAACAATGTGTCCCTTCGTGATAGATCAAGAGGTCCAGCATCATGATTCAAGAGTTTTTGTTCTTCGCACTTCATAATCTCCAGGGACTCCAAGAAATTAAGTCTTTTGTAGTCATCAGCCACATGTAGAATGTTGAAGTTTTCTGTCTTCATAACGTGTCCAGTATTAATTATATGTTCAGCATAAGCTGATTTTTCTGGTCTATGGTTTCTTACGTAGTCGAAATGTTCCTTTATTCTGGTTTCAATTCTTCTGCGGGTTTGTCCGATATATTTGTGGTCACAAGTGCACACGTGATTTCGTATATCCCGGATTTCTCTGTTGTCTGGATTTTATCCTTGGTATTGCCTAAGAGTCTTCTCAACGTTTGGCTACTTCTGTAAGCCACCTGAAGACCAAACAATCCTAAGAATTTCTCCAGACCTCTAGTTAACCTCCTGTTATATAGGAGGCAAAAATGTTTCTTTCTGTCCCGAGTTCCGTGAGTAAGGGTTCTGGCTTCCATAAGTTTCAACATGAAGTTATGCCTCTTAATTAATTTATCAACTGTTTCATTATTGAAACAATTGGTGGCAGCAGCTTCTTTGATCAGGCGGAATTCCATGTTCCTTTTCTCTCGCGTCATAGGGATGTTCAATGCTCGGTGAATCATGTGGTTATGGCCAAAACAATGGTTGGAATTGCTGTGGATATAGGCTGGTAGGTAGTTAGGCTTCCTGTAGATACTGAAGGCAAGTTTACTTCCCTCTCTATGCACCAGCAGATCCAAGAAAGGGAGTGAATTATTGCTTTCCCTCTCCACAGTGAAAGATATAGAGAGGCATAGGCCATTGAGATCATCTTTCAATTGATCAATATGGTCGATATGACAGACAGTAAAAATGTCATCTACATACCTATACCAGACCTTGGGAAGGTAATTAAAATTAGTACATGAGTGGCAATTCCTTTTGCGCCCTATTGGCTTCTTACTCTTATATAAACCTTCTCCTTGTTTGTTACCTCGACTGATACTGATGATGACGGTAGTTGAAATGTATACATTTATGAAGATTATTAAAATTCTTTTGTGGAAAAGTGGCATCCTTCCTTCATCTATATGACTAGTCTTTTTTCACATTTGATTACATTCTATTAGGTCCCATACACGAGCCGATGACGAAAGTAGATATTGCAGGTGACTTGTCAATTTAAAGGGAGCGGGAGAGGCACTTGAGGTGGGCAAAAACCGAGTCGGTACGGCTGGCACAAAAACATATCGATGGGTTTTTTGCAGACCATTGTAACGGATGACAGCCGTCTTGTCACCATTACGACCTGGAAATCTGTCGGTCCAGTATGATATTTGATGGCTAGTTAAGCCCTCACAGGCTTATGCCTGTTTATTTGGGTTTCTCATTTAATTTTTTTCTTTCAGATTTAATGTGCGTATTATATTTATTCTCATTTATCTAAATTTTATGTAAGAAACAATGAATGTATTGTTAATTGTATATTTGGAATTTCCTTTTTTGCTTTTGCCAATGCCTTTCGCTAATAAGGATGGGTGATGGGGGGATTGTTGATAGGTATTCTTTTTTTTGGTACTGATGTTCTAGTGGCAAGGAAGCAATATTTTTGGCCTGCAATTAATCTATGAATGGGACATGGCCAGCCATGAAGGATTCTGTTGGCTGTTTGGTTTAGGTTCCATTGGGCTTCTGGAAGTGTTTTAAACAAATATAGTCTTTGACCCCAGTAATGGAAGAGTTTGGTATGACCTGTGACACGGCTGAAGGTATGGCGGATTTGTAAGCAGTTTCTATATGAAGTTCGGGTTGGAAGACATTTATCTAGTATGGTTTTATTGCATATAGTGTTGTCTCAATTAATGAACTTGAATGATCATAAATTGTATATTGGATATTATGCTATCTATATCATATCTTCAGTATTTACGGAAAAGCTTTCCGAACGTTGAGTGATAAACACTGATGCCAAAAAGAAACGTGGATGTATTAGTCAGTGACGTGGATAGTCCTCATTTTGCTGAACTGTGGTAACCTAGATTAAGTAGGGGTTTCTGTGGGTGCAGAAAGGCATTGCCATCAACTAACGTTAGTAGAAAATCAATGAAACACTAAAGTGTGTGTATAGGTTTCATCGAATTGTCCAATAAATATTTTTCTTGAGTATAACGGATTTATTGTAGTCATTTGAACACTGAAGTTAGGATCCAGGATCTTACCTGTTGTCTCACAGAGGATTATTGTAAGTCTCCCCTGGACTGAGTCACCACAATATGGAAAAACGGCGCATCGCTGTCGTCGAAGAAGTTCCGTACACAACCAAATGCAGGCAAAGTCATGCTGACTGTTTTCTTCGATCGTCGAGGCTTAGTTTTGAACGAGCTCTCTCCCCTATGGTCACACTATTAATTCCGACGACTGCACGACGACTACGGACACACTGCGACGGCGGATCAAGAACAAACGCCTGGGCTTCATCTGCTCCGGACAATCACGACCACACGTCACGAAGAAAATCATAGCTAGCTTGGCAAGCTTCATGTGGGAAGTCTTGGAATATCCACACTATAGGCCCGACCTCCATGCGATTTTCATCTCTTTGGGCCAATGAAAACGAGCTTAAAAGGGTGACGCTTTGGTTCGGATGCAGAAGTGAAGACAGTGTGAAAGAATAGGCTTCGCTTCCAGCCGATGGAATGTTACACCGCTGTTATCCGGCGACTTATGGCACACTGAGAAAAGGCATATCCTTTCTTTCGTCTGCAATTCTTCAACGATCGTTTTCATTATACTGTCCCTAGTATAATTTGTCGACAGTTAAAATTGAACGATTTTGAACTTCAGCTTCTTTGCGAGATACCATTTCTCCGCCGTCTGTTGAGTTCATGTGATGTCTTTGTCATGCCCGATATCGCAGTTTCGATTTTAACAACCTTCTGCGAAACATTGCAACGTGTATGCTCCTCCACACCCCTTCGCTCTTTTCATTGGCCTCTTAGCGTTGTAGGTCGACGGATTCTAAGATCCGTTTTAAAGAGTCCAAAGCTAGAGAAGAGATGAGACGTCTGGGGACGTAACCGGGATGGATGAAAATGGGGTCACCTTGATTCCGTTTCGTGTTTCTTTTTCTGCATAGTAGACCAGTGAAGAACATGAAATGTGGAAATAAGTTGTCTGTAGCAGTAGAGACGTGAAATTTCTTAATTGGGTCCATTAGCGTCTGTCGGAAGCAGGCTGAGTTGATTTTAACTTTAGTAGCATCTTCTGCAACTTGAACTTACCACAAAAACAATAAGCAGCTTCAATAATAACCCATTGCCATCTGTCATGTGCAAGGTTACCTGGCATTGTGAAGCATTTGCAGATGTGCCGATCTGATCAAACGATGATCACAAGCCTTATGCCAACTGCAGTTTCTTATTTTTTTGAGTGATGCATCTTACATTTCATTGACCAGGTGAGCATTTTCTGAAGACGCCATAGGGTCGAACAAGTTCACTTAACGTGAGCTGTGTTACGGGTAAGCTGGGTCCGGTTTCTGCTTTTCACTATGACTCCTGTCCTGAGGTGGATGCTGTTGATTCCTCTGAATAACATTACTGATGTGCAATGCTACGACGAGATCTTGTCTTTGCACTTTCCAATTATTAGGGGAATAACTGAAACCTGTGTCGGAAAGGGCAAATAATTGTTCCCTTGCTAAAATGTGTTATATATTGCCACCTGTCATATGTAAATTTGACAAATGAAAAAGAGTGGCAGTGGAAGTTTAAAATATGACAGAGGTCGGGTAAAGTTTAATAAAGTAACACTTTTTATTAAAATAAAGAAAATCAATAAATTAAGTAACTGTAAAATGACTTCTAGTTAAGGCTTAAGCTAGCTTACTTAAACAAATAAAATAAGAAACTTGAATACTAACATTAGCACAAAATAATTCTACTACACAAGCACTGTAGCATATATATCAAACTGGCTGTAGACTGATAACCTTATATCAGCAAACATTTAAATAACCGTGTAATGCTTCTATCAAAACACAATACTGAATAATTCTCGACGAACACTTGTCGTACACTATATGAGACAATTGCTGCAACTGGAGCCACTTTATTTCACTACTCACGCAGCTAAGAATGAAGCACTGGTATACAAGTATAAACTGTTTAATTGGACGCAACGATGCCACGTTGCACTTTAATACATAGATGGGTCAAACAAATTGACAGTATTGATAATGAAGCTCGGGGAGCAATCTTCATTTATAATTAATCCCTGAAACGATGCGGAATAAGAGCAATTAATCAAAATAGAATCACTGTTCATAAGTTATGCAATGCACTTCACCTATTCCAGACGTAAGGCGGAAATTAGACGGTGCACTGAGACAAGAACGTTATATTGTAAGGGATTGGATGATTTTTAGCATTAGGTTGTGTTCGTATACCAAGCAGCACAAACCCCAGCCCATAGTCTAGATAGGATTCCAGTCCGTACGGCCACAGTCCCTTTATTACTGAGCAATAACGTATCCGATAGCTACGGAGTTCAAGAAAAGCCTGCACTACCGCTTTTCCGCTTAACAAAGCCTGTATCCGGGCTTGAGTAATAAAGTTAACATTTGCACTGCAACCCCAACGGTACAGCACTGGAGAACGTGGGAACTCGTGCTCCGCGTAAAGAAAGTTCACTCGGCTTACCTCGCCACGTCGACCGCTCTCTCCGTGTGTTATAACGAGGTCGGCTTCATTGACGGCACTTTCTTCTCCTCCCGCTCCGTTAAATTCCACGGACTCCGGAGAGATTCCAATCCTCGCCGTATGTGAATCCACTTCCCGACTTATAGTCGACAGCTCTCGGGCGCTCGCTGTCGCTCGTCTTTCGGATTCCTGCGGTGAGACCTTTTTCTTCCGTCTTTCCGCTCCAACCTCTCCATAGCAAAGACTTCGATCTCGTCTCTTTCTCTTCCGATTACGAGAAACCCGCCGTTGATCCTGATTGGCTTCCTGCGTATTGACACGCTGGTGACGGGCCTCCTGACGTTTCCTCCTCCACTTCGCACCATAGAAGTAGCGAGTATGGAGACGGATCTTTGTGTCCTCGGAATTCAAAATGGCGTCTGAATTCCGTGACACCACCACTGTCTATGTAAGCTTAACCTTGTCAGCTAACTGCGCATTATGCAAGAAGGTCAAAATAGTTCATTGTGAACTCCCTTAACCTCTGAGAGAGATGGAAAATTGCCGGATAGAGTCATATATATTTTGTTTCCAACAATTTCCGGAACCTATCGTATTTACGTAAAGAAAGAAAGAATATTGTCGCCTATTCATTGAAGTAAAGTTAGCGAGTCACAAATAAGAAGTATGTGTAGATCGGCTGACCAATTAGAGTAAGTGTAGAGAAAATAACAGAGAAAACAAAGAATTAGACTACAAGAAAATTACCAAAAATATACAAAATGTCTAACATAAATAGTAAATGTTTTTACACAAAATTTTAATAATAATATACTTTGATTATATACGAACCTAAAAGCCTCATCAAGATTCCCTGTGTGTTTAGATTTTGGAGGCGCTGTGATTGACTGGTTGTTTGGAGCTAGCTTCTTTATTTCGAATTATAGGGATTTACTGTAGCTATTTTATTTTCAGCTATCTTTCTCGATATCGAATTTACTTTATCTTCAATTTTCTTATTTAATAGTACTGATTTCCCGACTATATAAATATTTTCTATACATAACAAATAATTGTCTCATCAGCCATGGCTTCTGATGGCGTTGGACTGCTTACCGCCAACTCTCAAAGAACTACATCACCAAGAACAGATTGACTCTTTATCGGTCAAACTCATCTCTAAAGATCGATTCCCTCCTCGAACTTTCGCTTTCACAGCGAAAGACCATTGATTTGACCGGGTCTTTCTCTCTCATCATGAAAAACCATTTGCCTGACTGGTCCTCCTCATTCAAGATCTCATCGCAAAGCCCATCTGTTTAATCGGTCATTCTCAAGAGCT
This sequence comes from Rhysida immarginata, assembly GCA_023313115.1. Classification (NCBI taxonomy): domain Eukaryota; kingdom Metazoa; phylum Arthropoda; class Chilopoda; order Scolopendromorpha; family Scolopendridae; genus Rhysida; species Rhysida immarginata. The sequence goes on from JAHWFO010014064.1 coordinate 96,392, forward strand.
CATTGCGAAAGGCCTCGAATTAATTAAAGTTCTCAGGTTTCCTCCTTATAATTATGTCAAGCGAGCTGTGTCACAAGACTCCGGCTATCTCTTCTCCTTTTGATCTTTTTACCCCCTTCACAATTCTTTCCATTTAAGCAGGGACTTTAGTCATAAAGAATCATTCTTGAGTCATAGCTACCAGACGCCGTTGTTCAGGTGCAGCTTTAAAACTTTGAACCTAAAGAAGAGACAACTTCTATATCCATTTTCCAAAAGGAGAAATTTAACTCCGGTTTCTTCCTTAGATTTATAAAAGTGAAGGACATTGCATAAAACAAAAGTATGTATAGCTTTTAGATTCTCAGCACTTTTAGAATCTTAGAATTTTAAATAGAAACTTTTATGACATGTTAAAAAGAGATTTTGCAGTAGTTTCAAAAATATAAGACCATTTGATATATTGAGAATTCAGATTTTTAATTGTCATTTATATGTTTTCCCTGAAACCACCTACTAAATAGTGTCATGTTTTGCAAGTATAGTATTCAATCATTAATTCAATGTCAAATAATTATATTTTTTGTTATTTTCTGAAACACTTTCTGTAACATAGTTATAAGACCAGGACGCAAAACAATATTTTTGACTTAATTAAATATGAATTGTTGCTCCTTTCTTAATAATGACATCAAAAACTCTTTGTGGCATTGAATTAATTAAGGTTGAAGATAAATAAGAGAGATTTGACCCCAAGCAACCATGATAGCTGTTTCCAGCTCTCTAACACAAGATTTCTGGAGTACACAATGGTAGTTAATAGGCCCCACTCATTCGCCATTGGATTCAGTCCGGTCTTCGTGATGTCCAGTTTAAAAAGCAAATTTTTCTTTCTTGAACCATACTTTGGTAGATTTTGATGCATGGCATGCAGCGTTATCCTTGATACTTCTCAGAGTCATCCTTGTGACAATTACAAGATCTGCATTTCCTCCATAAGCAAACGCACCCCAAATCGGGACTGACCTATTTCCACATTGGCGACTAAATCGTTCACGTGGCTCTCGTTTTAAGTCATGCCGTAAAAACTTATTAACGTCGAGTCCATCTAAGTTAAATTTTTTCCATCCAAAAAAACAAGATATTACTTCTTTTGACCACTGAAGTTCGGCTTCCCTGTGCCCATTATTCAACCTACGTTTGGTCATCATTTTGATGTGTGCTGCAGTTGGCGATGCATTTAAGGCTTCCACTCGCTGCTGTGACTTACATACTGGCTTAAATGCTGATGATTTATCGTGTAGACGTGCCACCACATGTGCCACGTGAACATTTCTTCGGGTGTCCCTTTTCATCAGCTTGCGTTTTCGTCCAGAACGTTTTGATGTGCTATATTCATCTTTTTTGTGCTCAAGGTAGCAGTGAGCTTGAGTTACTTTATTTTTGGTTAACGTTTTACTAAGAGACATGTTGACCATTAAAAATAAATTGTAAAAAAATCGAGACCCTTTTAAATAAATTATAGACTGTGGGAGGTGGTCTTAAACTTCAGAAAATCATCTTCCCCATTAAGTATAATTTAAACTAAATAAATATGTTAAAACTATCTTAACCTTTTCGGTTTCTGTATCTTTGAATCTGAAGAAGTTTTGCTATAGACAAGTTACCTTTAGGTTGTTTTTTTTTGAATTGGAATCCAATACGTCCATCCAGAGCCTGTATGGCCAGAGGCCGACGAGTTGGGTCCCTGGATGGACCTGGATTCACGACTGCTGTATGATGGTCGCAGCAGCCGGGGGGGGGGGGGGTGAAGATTGTCTATCACTGATGGTCGCCCATCCAGTGAGTAGCCGTAGCCTGATGTAGCTTAACTTCACAGAAGTTGTGTTCAGTGAAAGCCCACCAGGCCACGGCCTCTCCAGATTATGAGAGTGTGTTTGAAACTATGATCTGTATGAGGTTCGGTGCTTTTAGGTTCTGCTTTACGGTTGTACAAGTAGAAGGAGTAATCGTAAATTTAAAATTTTACCGATGAACAGAAGACCCTGGCTATCCGAATCTACGAAGGTTGTTCCGAAACTAAGTTTCGTCATTTTTTTCACACGGAAATTTTATTGCCAAAAAAAAAATACACCATGGCATCATGAACTATAAGGGTCGTACAAATGAAAACGAAAATTATTTATTTTTTTCAACGTGTATACAAGGAATTTAAAAATACTCTTCAAATGCGTTAAAGCATTTATCCCACTGTGTAACAAGGCGTGTAATTCCTTTATAGAAGAAATATTTCGGTTGCGTGTGGAACTATTCCAAAACCTCTTGGTTCGATCCTGACCGAGGATGACGAGGATTTTTCAGGGGGAAAACCTGAGATCACGCACTTCTTTCGGGAAGGGAAGTAAAGCCGTTGGTCCCGTGTAGTCGTTTGCCAGCTGCACGTTAAAGAACTTGCGAGGCAAAATTTGCGGCCCCTATAACGCCGTCTTGAAATGACCATAGCAATTGAAAAGGACGTTAATACCAAACAAACCAAACCAAACCAAAACCTCTTCCTTCAATTTATTGTCCGACTGAAACTTGTGGCCTTTCAGATGTTTCTTGAGATCCCCAAACACGTGAAAGTAACATGGGGATAAGTTAGGGCTGTAAGGTGGATGCTGCATTGCTTCCCAATTGAACTTCTTGATGAGGTTTACCGTTGCTTTCGAAGTGTGAGGACGCGCGTTGTCGTGGAGAAGAAGCACTCCTTCTGTAAGAAGTCCAGGACGCTTGCATTTGATGGCCGCGCACAGTGCCTTCAATGTTTCCCCATATCGTGCTGCGTTAACTGTGGTGCCTTTTTCAAGAAAGTCCAGTAAAATCGGGCCTTTGCGATCAAAAAACACGGTCAACATCACCTTCCCCGTGCTGTTTGCGATTGCTTTTGTTTTTTTCGGGGGTTTTGTTGTTTGGACGAAGCGATCACTCGCAGAGCTTCGAGGCGCGAGCTATTGTTCTTTCTCACGTGATGCAACACTTGCAACCTATTCTTCAATTTGCACGTGGGGTTTTGCAATTGTTGAAAACAAAAACTTACGATCCTACACGTCGTCTTTATTTTTCCCACACAAGTTTTCGTTTTCATTTGTACGACCCTTATACATACCTTGCACTATTTTTCGACATAGTCACCAGCGGCATTGAGACATTTGTTGTAGCGTGCAATCAGTTTGAAGAAAGAGTAGCAGCAGGCAGGCGTGCCCGAGGCGATCTGATCTTGTGTGAGCCTTGCTGCGTATGGTTTTACGTTGTCATCCAAGAGCACAATATCTTCAGTCAAGAGCCCTGAATGTCGGACCTGAGTTTGGTGAGGGTGTCGCAGTAGCGTGCAGCAGTAGCATCGACGGTCCCTTGATGGAGGAAATTAATGAGAATCACACTTTTCGCGTCCCAGAATACTGTTGCCATAATCTTTCCTGCGGAGGGTGACACTTTGAATTTTTTCCTCACTAGTGAACTGGGATGCGACCACGTTGTCAGTACACGTCTGTCTGCCATCGTGATTTGTACTTGAATAGCCACAGTCACACCTGTCTACTGCTACCCTTTCTTCAAACTCATTGCAAATGTCTCAATGTCGGTGGCGACAATGTAAGAAAATAGTGCAAGGTATATAGTTCATGATGCCATGCTGTATTTTTTTGGGTGATAAAGTTTGTGTGAAAAAAATGAAACTTACTTTCGGAACCCTCGTATATATTTAAGTTCCAAAGGTGAATCTTTAGACAGTTCGTTGGAAAAACTACTGCATCTCTAAGCTTCATTTTGGTCTTAAATGAAAAATCTTAGTTTGTAGATTTGTCAGCTTGTTTTTGTGTCCATAATTACTATTTATTAGCGGTAATTTACAATTTAAGTTGAATATGTACAGTATACAGTGCAATCATGATGTAACGGCTGCCTGTATTGTTTATTGTTATCGTTGTTAATTGTTGTATATAACTGTTGTTAATTTGATCATCGATGCTAGCGAAGTTGTTGATTTTTATGATTATACTCTGTCCCTTCTATGATTATGCTCTGTCCAACGAAAGTTGGAGTGGGCGTGTCCAGTTAAGCTTCCTATTTCGATTGTTAAACACTGTTGTTTCTACTTTGGCAACAATGTTTAACAGTTGAAATAGGAAATTTAACTGGACACGCCCACTCCAACTTTCGTTGGATAGATTATAGTCAGCTTAATGTAAATTCTTTTCCGAAATAAAGACGTAGCCGACTGGGCAGACTTCCAAGTTTTTTTGTTTTTAAAGTAAAGACTAAAGTATAAAATCTGTATATTTAAGTTCTAAGGGTGATTCTTTAGGCAGTTCGTTGTAGAAAACTACTGCATCTCTAAACTTCATTTTGGTCCTAAATGTAATATCTTAGTCTGTAGATTTGTCAAAATTAGCTTTTGTGTCCATAATTACTATTTACTAGCGGTAATTAATAATTAAAAATTGCTTTAAGCGCATGCGTAGTGATATGATAAAAACTGTTTTTACGTATTCCGCAAAAATTGGCTTCCGTGCAGCGTTCTCTGCTTTTCAGCTACTCTATTATTCTATTTGTTGCTCGGACGACTTTTTAATTATTTACTTTTTAATTAAAGAGATGGAGATTAATAATAAGATGGGTTGTTTACCGTCAAATTTTGACGGGATCCAGCTGTTAAATATAAAAAAAATTGATTCAATGAAGATCTTATCTGTAAGTTTGTTTCTGGGCCCCCCTGTACTCTTTTTTTTTTCTTTTTTTTTCGGGTGAACTGACTTTCAAGTACACTTCACGTCTTTTTGAAAATTAAACGATCAAAAAAATTTTTTTTAATGTGCCGAATAAGTACCTCAGAAAATTTATCCTGTAACCAGATAATATATTGGAGTTTTTATATTAATTTACGTAAATATAACTTATTATTATTATTATTATTATTATTATTATTATTAATAATAATAATAATAATAATAATAATAATAATAATAATCTTTTCTCTTATTCTCGATTATCGTTGCTTAATCCTTAACATTCTGTATGCAAATCACATTTTTAGGTTTGGCATAACAGATATTAAGATTAAATAATTGTGAAGTCATTCATTAAGGAGTCATAGGGTAGTAAAATTGGAGGATTACTAAGAGACCCTACAATATGCACCATTTACGTTTAGGGTTTCTATTGGCGCTAATGCTACGTTAATCTTTTCTGTCGCGAGTGCCGCGCTTATTCTAATAAAGGCAACATTATGAAGGACGGAGAGACAGCTGCCGTGCGAAAGCACTTATTAAATATCAGCCATCAACTCTTCATTCCTCACTCAACCACTCTTTTTTGCTGTTCTCAATTTTCTGGGTCTTATTGAAGAGTACAAAGAGAGGAGAAATTTCATGCCACATGACATGGGGAGGAGGTTGCTTCCATCTGCCTCTAGACAAACCAATATTCACTAGGCTGGGGAACACTGATTAAGAAAGAACTCTGAAGTTGAAGTTGTTCAAGTTCTTTTGTGTAAGTGTACGTGTGTGTGTTTGTGTGTATGTGTGTGTGTGTGATTATAAGTAAATAAAAAACCAGGATGCTTTTTTTTTGTTCTAGAATGAAGGATGAAAAATGATGTGAAAATAATGACATTCCCTTTTTTATTAAAAAGTTTTCATATACAGGAAAATATGATTTCTTCCTATGAGCTATACTCTTTTTCATAAAAGAACTCCGCTGACCTTTTTTCAGTTCAGAATGGAAGCTAATCAGATGCTAGCACTGGTGGTTCATTACTTTCTCCGGATACTTCATAGAATCAGGAGACGTTAGAGAGAGAGAGCTAATCTTTAATGTTTTAATGCTGACCCTAATTTTTTGTAAACTTCCACATCGTGATATTTATAAGTAAACAAGAATATAACTCGTAAAACGATTTTAGAATATGCTGAAAAGAAGGATATAAAAATTTGTTGTTTAATATTTCAGTAATATTTTATATGCAGCAATGGCGAAAACTGCATGTAAATTTACGTATTCGATTGCAGCGTTCACACGAATCTTTCCAAACACGCGAAGTGAGAAATGAAATGCCCGCACGTCGAATGTTTTAAAATACTGCGCATATGTTCTTTCCACTGTTAAAGCCATTCATCATGTCTTAATCAAAGTTACCATAAACGTTAGGAGAGAAAAATCATTGTTGCAAAGCATTGTCGGGAAAAATCTTGTAAGCATTCCAAGGAGCTTTACCTGTGACGCAGATGTAATTTTAAATTTCAATATTTCACTTTTACTTTCAATTGGTTTAAATAAACAATGGAAATACCTTTGATTCTATCCACACATTAAGTTAAAACACAAAACAATACAAATTCCTTGTACCTTACAACAATGTAAATGCACAACAGTTTTTAGAGTATTAACATCAATATTTCAGGCAGACTATGTATACACAGTGGCCAGGTGAGTACGTAAAAATCTGCAAACACAAAATAATTTGTATGTTGTCTATTATAAAGTTATTGTACATTTGTCATAGCTTCTCACGTTCTCTACATTAAAAGCTACACAGGCCGTACACAACATGCATAAGATTACAAAAGTCGCTAACAAATCATAACAGTAATTATTTGTTGATAATAATAGGCCGAACAACTATTAGCTATTTTTAACAATTAGCCTAACAGCAATTACCTATTGTTAACATTAGGCTGAACAGTAATTATCTTTGGACTACGTATATTAGGCTAATATTAATCAACTACTGATAACTATAGTCCTAACATTAATTAGCCATTTTTAACTTTTTTTTAATTTATTTATTTATATATTTTTAATACAATACGTCCATCCAGGGCCTGTAAGGCAAAAGGCCGACGAGTTGGGTCCCTGGATAAACCTGGATTAACTACTGCTATATGATGGTCACAGCAGCCGGGGTGGGGTGAAGATCGTGAGCCAAGAACTTGTGTTTCAGTGAAAGCCCACCAGGCCACGCCCCCCCCCCCCCGTGACGTAACATTAATTAGTCATTTTTAACTATAGGCCTAACATTATTATCCACTTTTAACAATAGGCCTAACAGCACTGAATTTTAAAAACGAAATGAGAACGTGCATTGACAAAGCTTCATAGCAGGCACGTGCTCCAAGCTGACATCAACAATGCTTAAATATTAAACAAAACGTAACATTGTATTCACTTATTATTCTTCAGTACAAATCGATTGATATATTATATGTCCTAAGTTCATATTCTTAACATTAGCGCACGTGCTTTTAGGGTCCACGAAAGCCCATCAAAAATTGACACATCTCAGTTAAGTTTTACGTTATCGTGCAAACGACGACCGGCTGGACATAAAGGTACCGATTAAGCTTGTATTCTTATACTACATGTGTATAGCTTTAACCAAAGCTCGTACTAAGGGGTTATTGAAGTATATTTTGGGGGTCATTTTCCCGGACGTAGCATTTCGAAAATCCACGTCCATTAGTTCGTCTTTTGCTCGTCATTCCCGTTCGAATGACATATTACATGCCTTAAATTGCCAATAAAAAAATTTAATGGGGGGGGGGGTTGGGTCTCTATCGTGCCTGTTAGACCAATTTCAATGACGAACTAATCATGTGAGCTCTGGAAGGCTCTCTATCGAAGAGTGAAAGCAGAATTTGAAAAATTTAAAGCATTCTGGAGTAATCGTCGGACATACAGACGGACAGACAGACACACAAACAGAGCGAAACCAATATATGCTTTTTAGTATATAATAAATTAGAAAAAATTTGCAAACTTTACTTTGGTCATTTTAATACATTTAATGTATCTATGTATATGAGAATCTATTGAAACTTGCGGAACCCTTGGAAATTCCACAGAATAACATGAACCATGCTGAGATTGTAGAATAAAATAGAAAATGACATAAAAGTTTAATAAAAATATAAGTCTTACGTAAGTGTAAATAACTTTTACAATACTTAAAACTATTACTTTATTTAGAGTAATAACGCACATTGCATCGTGGAGTCATTTTAACTGGTATCAAAGTAAAGTTAGTATCTCTTTGTATACGACGTTCATTGTCACAGTTTTGTATCTTTCCTTCCCTGCTTACCAGAGTCCAACTCTTTAACTTTCACATCTGACTATCTGCGTGGTCTTTAAAAAACGACGTACAATTGACCGTAACTAAATACTGGCTCAGGAAGAAACAGGCCCACTAAATGCCTTGATTCTTGTTGTAGCTTTAGTGTGACATGTCCTCTGGAAAATGTAAAACCTTATCTCTGTCTGAGATCGTGTTGAAGTTCTTAAGTTGTTAGATTGTAATGAAAATCAAGCAAGCATTGCCGAAAAATTTGATGTGTAAAAGTCATTGCATGTGTAAAAAAGGGAGATTGGGATCACTGGGAGCCAACGTTAACAATGGGATCAATCATGGCTCTCCATCAAAGGATCATCGATGTTGATGCTTAGATTTAATGTTGATGTAATCCTACTAAAGTACTTGCCTTTACATAGTCCGTTCTGATACACTATGAAATTATACGAAAGAAATATGATTATTGATCCTACCTTTTTTTGGAGTTTGTTTTAAGTGGCATCCCAGATGTGTTAGTGAGTTTAGGAATTTCATAGGATATCTTTCAGTTTCTGCAGGGTGATCAGCAAGCACTGTCTGTAGCACAATAAATCTAGATTCAAGCGTGATTCAAGCGTTACGAACGGACGAAGCACAAGTAAA
>JAHWFO010014064.1:130119-140966 GCA_023313115.1 Rhysida immarginata
GTTATTATTTAACCAATTTTGAGTTGTAATTTAACTTTTTGAGATTGTTCTGTTTACCTACAAGTGTAATTATCCCGGACAAGGCCGGGTCCTCTGATAGTCTTAAAATAATTATTAAACTGTATTGGATACAATATTTTATGGGAAATCCAATCCATTTTTTCTAATAATAATTTATTAACTTTTGGTTTTAAACGATTTTTTGATTACCCGATGAACTCCGAAAATTAAGAATCTAAGGTGCGTTCAAAAATTTTAAAAAAAAGTAATATAGCTCAAGAATGAGTGGAAGGACTTGGGATATATTATCATATTGGTTTAATTTGATTTATGAGGGTCTTATTAGGTCAGCATTGTTCAAGTTTTCCGGTAAAAATGAAAAAAAACAGATCGAAGTTGCTACAATATTTGTTGGTAACACTCCTTTTGAAAATCCCAAAAAGTATAGAGACTAGAATGTTATTATGTAAAAAATAATTAAATACCAAGGAGGTTGACTTTACAAGTTTGAAGACACAGTTGAATGATATGACCAACGTTTGAATAACCTGTGGTCCCTGAGTATACCAATAGTCCTCAATCGCAGTCTGCAAATCTTTCACATGGGAAAATTAGCCTTCATTGACATTCATCCAACGTACATGAGTTCCCATACATTTTAAATGGAGTTCAGATCAGGACTTCTAGCTGGTCAATCCGTAATTGTGATATGATGTTTTACTGACTTTAACTTAAGTATTGGTGCATTATCCTGCTGAATTACGGCATTTTCCCCAGCATTCGGAAGAAGAAATTGTAACATGTGTTGTTCTAAGATCGACTGAGAGTCTGATGATTTGTGTCGCCTTTAAAAACAGCCAGGCTTGTTTTGCCGTTAAAAGAACTCCTCCCCATGCCATCACAGAATCTACTCCTGATAGTCTGCTGAAAAAAATCGTTGTTCTTGACGAATATAATGCTTTAACAACTGTTTCCGTCCGTTCCATCAAGATTCCACTTTCTTCATTGTTAAATATAATCAATATAATCTTATATATAAAATTCATTTTCTATTTGTTGTTTGTTTGTTTGCCCACTGACAGATTTTGCCATCGGATGGCATCACCATCGCACGACGATTCTTGTTCGACCATAATTCTTATTTCGTTTAGGGCGGTTCTACCAACCTAGAATAAGTAGTGGAATAAAGCTCAGATAAGTCAAAACTGTGTTATACCATCCTCAGATAAACACCAGAATAAACCAAAGATATAAAATTTTAAATTTAAATGTGGTCAGTCTCCTTTTAATGGGGAAAATCTTAAAATTAATAAAAACAAAAAATAAATAATAAATAAAGATACCAATCTTGAAAAAGGATGAAGAAACTTGTGAGATAGAAGAAAACTCAAATGATGTAGTCTATTGAAGATGTTGTTGATAGCAGAAATAAACCCAGTCTATTGAGGATGCAGATGAAGTCTTGTGAAGCAGCTATTGTTAATCGTATTTTTACCAATAATAAGCTCTAAATTTGGTCGCTTGATGATGATGTAACAATGTATACATCTTTTGTCCGCAGGTCTTCTCTTTAGGAGGTGTTGCATCACCCACGGTAGGGTATTGTTACTCATATTTCTACGAATATTAAGCCCGAAATTGTCCCTACCATAGGTGATGTAACAATGTATGATTTTTCCGTGAGCAGGCTTTCTCTCTAGGCTGTATTGGTTAAGCCCCTTCTATTGCATGATTTTGGCTACAGTCCAAACTTTTTAACAATCGTACAACGTAACAAATTCTTATAGATCTGACAAAAAAGATAAGAGATCTTGGAAAAAAATGGGAGGGGTCTCGTTTTTCTCGCAGGAGATTTTCGCCAAACCTTTCCAATTATTCCACAATGAACATCTGCACATGAACTCAGTGCTTGCCTCAGAGTATACACCATTTGGAAATTTGTCCACACAAAAAATAATTAATAATATGAGGGTGCGTATTCTTGATGACCACAATCTTAAAATTTATAAACAACTACTCAGTTTTGAAGACGAAAAATTACTCACAATTGCCTTAGGTTTAATTTCCCTCTCACCTGATTTCTGTATACTGTTGTCGTCAGTGCGAGAAATAATTATACATAATGTGTTCCCGAACATAGCCACAAAATTGAGGACCGACAGTGGCTTTGAGAACGTACGATTCTTGCACCAAATAATGTGAATGTAAATAAAAAAACGACATCATTTTGCAAGAGTTGCCAAGATCTTGCATTACATATAAATGCATTGACACTATTATGGACCAGGAGAAAGCTGAAAACTAACCCACAGAATTTGAAATTCATTGGAACCCACCTGGAAAGCCACCACATTAAGTTCAATGTGAAAGTAGGGCTAGTAATGATATTGAGAAATTTGGATACCCCCAAATTATACATTGGTACTAGACAGTCAACAATTTGTTGCCCACTATCACCAGACAACAATTATCTAGGTTCCAATTTCCTGTGCCATTTGTTTTCGCAATGACGATTAACAAAGCACAAGGGCAATCTCTTTATGATCGTAATGGCCTGACAAAAATAGTGTCTTCAAAGGCATTCGAATAACACATTCTATGTCAAAATAATGGTCCTTTATGCATAACTAACATCTATTAATTTTTTGTAAATAACTGCCAATTACAATATTTGAACAATTTTGGATTTAATATATTCAGTTATTATTTAATCTTTTAATTTTCTTAAAACAATTTTGCTGATTTTTATGAAATTTTGTATGTAATTGTATTATTGGGGGAGGCCGTGGCCTGGTGGGCTTTCACTGAACACAATTTCTGTGAAGTTAAGTTACATCAGGCCCGGCTCGCCACTGGATGGGTGACCATCCGTGATAGCCAATCTTTTTGCGGGGGGGCCCGGCCCCCGGCTGCTGTGACCATCATACAGCAGTCGTGAATCCAGGTCCATCCAGGGACCCAACTCGTCGGCCTCTGGCCATACAGGCTCTGGATGGCCGTATTGGATCCAATTAATTAATAAAAAAAAAAAATAATTTAATAGCACGTTTTTTTTTTCTTTCAATCATAGCGGGCGAAGACGCGGGTAATCAGCTAGTTAAATATAATCGCAATGACATGTACGATTTTTTCCCAAGCAAAACTTCCTTGCACATAAGGTGGACAAAGTTTGTGTCGTTTACCATTTTTAAAAAATTACGTGTGGATTATAAGAAAGCCGGCGATGGACAGATGTTTTCTGGGGCAGTTGTTCTGAAATCTGTCTGACGCTACATCTCCTGTTGCTTTCAAGATGAGCGATTAAGCGATCGGCGCCTGCAGGTATATACTTTGTTCGGCCAGATCATTTCTTCTTTTCGACAATATTTCCTCCTCGTGCAACAACTGCATATAAAGAAGCTTTGGAACGTCCACTATATTCAAAAATTTCATTTACAGACTTGCCTTCTGCTTTAAGTGAAATATTAGCTACTCTTAGTTCCATTCCTCGAGGTATGCTGTAATGCCTAAATGTCAGGAAAAAGCAGGGAAGGAAAACATAAAACAAGGATATTTTATGGCAAGAGATAGAGAATAGCAACTAATGTCGTAAGAAGTACAGACAGTGACGAAAGAGGAAGTAAATTGATGACGTCGGGAACGAACCGGGTTCGAGGCCGTGTAAGAGGGAGAAGAGGATAAGGTAGCGCAGGGGGGCGAAACTTACAGCTTTTCCAGTCTTTCAAAATGGCCGCCTAACTGGACCGCTGGTGAAATTCAAACGTGAGCGAGTTGTTGGAAAAGAAATCAGCCAAGTCAACTTTATCTAAGTAAATAATCAAATTAGCAAATACTGAAAGGAGAGAGAGAAACAGCCTAAATTTAACATGATTAACTTAAATTATGTTAGCGTAATTAGCGTGATTAAAATATTTTAGTTGTTTCAAAAATATAAACAAACTACTGTATTTAACAACACAATTCACAGTTGTATTGATATAATCAGTTCGTTTCTCATATAGATGTACTATTATACAGAATCGTATTTTAACAATTTACACAGTTAATAATCATTACATTGTTGCGGTTTAATTGTAGGGATTATTAAGCAATGTTGACCACCATTATTAATTGACATTGTTAGGGAAATATTGAATGATTAAGCTGGAGAAGCTTATTTTGCAGCTATGAACATGCAACAAAAATATTTCCCATGTTCATAATCCATTTTGTAAAAATGAGACTGGCGCATTTTCTAAAGAAAATTGTCTAAAGCAGTTTCAAATGAGAAACTGAAGTATGTAAAACGCCAAACTAAAATCTCAATGTATTTTTGTAAAAATAAAACGATTCTTTCTGTTAATGATGTTGATCTTATGGATTCCAAAGTAATTAGCTTATAAATTAATAAAAAAAGTCATGTCCATTAAACATGTGTTTAATTTATTGTATCAGTTAAACTGAAGTTAAAATACAGCCCTAATGTAAAGTTTATCAACTGGAAGCAAAAAGATAAGCAAAATGCTGATACTACTGAAACGTCTAAAGCAAAATCCCAATAGTAGACTAAAGAGTCGTCTGCTATTCTAAACCCATCATGGCAGCAGCGCCGCCCTGGCGAGCACTAAAACCACGCAGACTTGTAGTGGTACGGAGTTTCCACCTCTGGTTTAAGGTAAGACATCCATCTCTATGAGGTAGCGGAAGCAAGGGAGATGGCACGAGCGACCAAATTTCGGAAGATTCTCGCATGAACTCAGTCGAGATTGGAACGGAGAATTGCGAAGTAATACGAAAAACAGGCGAGTTGGAACTGGAGAGACGGCGACGTCGGGAGAACTCCATAGTCAAAGTAAGCACGTTAAATTTCTCTATACGACGCGAGACACGTCGAAGGTTCTGTATACACGGCCGCCGTTATTGCAAACTACGATGCCGAATTCTACATTTTTCATATCAGAGCTGGAGCTTTGCTTCTGGTGGAGCAAGAACACCTCTACGAAGGCCGCTCATATTTTCAGACGCTACCGCGTTAAAGGAATTTTCCCTCTTGGTTTCGGAGCGTATCACGACGAAAGGAAAGGCCAATTGATTTGGTGATAAAATCTTTCTTCTTATCCGGAGTGTGTGCGGGGAGAAGTAGAAGCGTCTATCATTCCCTGTGTCAAATTCATTTTCTTATTTTCTTTCTTGGTTTGCGGCCCATGAGCTAAGTTCTTACGAGAAGGCCAGCACCGTGCAGTTATTAATTGTTATTCTTTTACGATTTTAGTGGACCTTCTGGAAATTTCCCGGACTGATCATTAGTAAAACCTTCGAATAGCGGTCATATTTAGTTTGTAAGGGTGTAAGAAAATCAATTGTATTCGTTCAACGATTTTTGTTTAGCACAATCAGTACCGTAAATTGGGGTTACTTGAACCCAAATAACAAGCATTTTTAAACAATTCTTCCTATTGATAGACTTAATAACACTAATTCTGCTGATAACTTAATTTATATTAAATTTGTGACATTTTCTTTTAACTTATATGTTTATTGACTCAATATTTTAACTTAGTATATATGTAATAAATTTTGGAAATTTGGGTTCAAGTAAACCCTGGCTAGGGTAACTTGAACCCACGCTACATTTGCAATTATAATGGACAGTGGGTTCATGTTCGACCTACGTTTTGGAGATGAAACACTTACCAGACATTTTAGTTGAAAATTTTTTTATTTTTAATCATTTATCTTGAAAATAACATCATAATGAGGTCAGGGGTTACTTTAATCCATGTTTGAGCTGGCTGGAGGACGGGTCCAAGTAACCCCACATTAGGGTTCATGTTACCCCATGCAATACATTTTGAGTTTTCTATGCTTAGTCATACTCCATCTAGTTAAAGCTAATGTTATTTTCTTCAGGAATATATACGGAATTAAAGTTCACCTTACCTTGTGTGTAACTGCAGTTTTCAAAGAGATGAGGGTGGAAGTTGTAGGGTAACAAAATAAGGTCGTTTGGTACCTCAACCAGAACAAAGCAGTCAGGCCAGAAAAAAATTCTAAAAGTGTGACGCATTAGCTAGTGGTGCTATCAATTAGAAAAATCTATCAGCAGACCAATACATTCAAAACTGCAGACTCGGAACTTCTTGAAACCTTTTTTTTTGATTTGGGTCCAAGTAGACCACCAGGCTTCAAGTAACCCCAATTTACGGTACCAATAGATTTAGTTTTGAAACAGTTAATTATAATTACTTCAGGGTTTTATTTTGACGCTTACTATTGTGATTATATCAGCGGTGTGCTATATCGGGTTAATAGGCCAATCTCTTATTCATTATACTACGGTTGTTAGCCGGGAGGTGTTCGAAGCTCGCCTTCCCGGACCAAAGCCGGAGATTCTGTGTGTACACGTCCGAGGAGTTGGACGTTCTGTATAAGTGTTGGGGTTTTTGATATTAGTCATTCTTTTTGTAACCCGCCAGATTAATAAGGACTGCTAATATTATGTCATCTAAGAATCCTCAGTACTGTTATTGTAAAGACAGTAAAATTTTGGAGCCCATTTACTTTGCATTAATTTTGTGATAGATATTGCCTATAGTTTAAACAATATATTTGTCCTTAATTCTATAATGAAATTATAATTTTATTCAAACGTAATCCGTGCCGTACTTCTGTTGGGTTCACACTTTTTACTTGTTAAGAATCCACTGCGTAACGGGTATATTTTTTTATCCCTGACACTAAATGTTGGCTTCAGAATGATCGTTTCGTAGTTTAACTAGGTTTATACGTTACATTTATGCAAAATAATTAGCACAGATTCAATATTAGTAGAGTAAACCAAAAAGGGAAAACCTCTAATACACAAAGAATAAAATTGAAATATCTGATACGCGGCTTCTTTGTTTTTATCTTTCACTTTTGTCTTTCCCACTGAAGATGGGTACCTGGTATCCAAAATATGTATCCAGTATTTCAATTTTATTTTTTTGGAATAGAAGTTTTCCCTTTTTGATTGTCCTATTTCCCTTTTTAGTTGTTTAATTTGTTAGGATGATTGTCTTGATACTTTTGGGACAATGAACAGATTATTATTAACAAATAAGTGTAACAACTACTATATTGTTTTCGTTTACGCTTGATAATTTAAAAACCAATAAAATACGATTCCAGCAAACCCAATTAAAAAAGTATGTTAATGTTTCGCGAGTCCTTCTACTCACTCTTGAGATAAGTTACTTTTTTATAATTTTGAGACACGCTTTATCACAGAAGCAGAGTGGCATTAAAATCAAGAACAATGATCTCTTCACTTTTCAAGTCACTTGAGATTTTCTTGCATTTTTCATGAAATTAAATAAAAATTGAAACTAAAGTCCAACTTAAAAAATGATTGTTTCTGCCTCGCTCTAATATTTGGAGAAAAAAAAAATTGGAATTGATTTCTCTCAACTTCGGTTTTTTTTCTTCGTAAAATAGAATTTCATGTTAATGAAGGAAATGAGAACATTTCGTCTGGCATGAAGTAGCTACTGCTTTTCTCCTTTAATCTCTACTAGAAGAGCGCCTCTCTACAGATGAAATTTCTTGTTCGTCGTGGAAATTATAAGTCTCCAGAGATACCGTTTGCCATTTCATTTTTACCGAGACGGATTCAGAACACTGAAAAGGAGATTGTAGGAGAAAAAAGCGAAGAAGTATTTTACAACGCTTAAAGATGATCATTTTCTTTTCTCTTGACACAAATTATCTGCATAATAATCATGAAAATTTCTCATCGTCAACGTTTTCAGTATTGGATTTTTCTCTCACCACCTATTCTGTGCTAATTCATTGCTGTTCGCGAAAAGGCATCGTTTCTCTCATAACCATAATGTCTCCGAAATTCCCAAAACACGCTGCATTTAGACATATTATAGTTTCCGTTTCCGCACTAGCGGCTTGAAATATTGGGCGGCAAGTGAAAAATTTTTTGCATATTATCTTAAAGTAATTTGGAAACAAAATTAGAAAAGAAGTTGGTTGGTTGGTTCGTTAGGTTTTGGGCGCGTCAACATCTAGGTCATTTTGCGCCCTTTCACATAACTAATAATTTAATACAATCCTTAAATGTTTCCTCATAACTATTTTCTTAACTTATTCTTGGAATAAACACATCCATCCACGCCATAAAAGAGCCCTTGTTATAAATGAGCCTTGTTTTTGGTCGAAAGTACGATCTTTCAAAGTGGCGAGGTTTAATATGTCTAAATGGTTTTTAAACTCGTTAATAATTGCTCCAACCAGTCAACCATAAAATCGAACAGTCGAGAAATGCCTCGGTTACGGCCCAGGATAATACCCATAAAGAAGAAAAAAAAATCGTCTATGCATAAAATGATCTGACAAATTTTATTTGCATATCTTCCAATGACGGCTTATGTTTTTTCAAAGTTATGCGAAAAGAAGAAGTAGCCTTCAAAACATAAAGAAACCAAAGAGCAATGCAAAAAAAAGCTGTGAAAGTGTAAATCTTTGGATTATATTTCCAGTGATGGAATTGGGAGTTAAGGTTGAGGTATCCAAGCAAAGAAATCAATGCACTACGTGGCATCTAAAATGTGACCCAAAAATGTGTACACACTTTAGTAGATGTTATCTATAACGTTTTCTGTAACAGAAAAATCGAAAGTTTGCATCCCAAGATTATTAAATGCATTGATAAAGACGATTCCGATCAAAGAAGCATGCTGCTACTGCCACCTAGACTTAAGAGTCAGAGATACTTGGTAAGTGTTCGCCGTATTTAACATTATCGTGGCGCTTATGATAATCGGTTTGAATGGTATTCGTCAGTAGAAATAATATCTTATTTAAACTTTTGATTTCACAATTTAAAAGAGCACCAGAAAAAAAATCTATTTTGATAGAATATTATTGACATTTTTCAAACTTTTCGTTCCAATTTCGCATCTTTTTGCTGATTTTGTGAATTCTCTGAAATTTTGTAAAATTCCCTGACTTTCAGTGTTGCCAAATCGAAATAGAAAGTACCCCCTAAATTAGATACAAAGTTCCCTAGAAACTCACTATTTATTAAAAAAATCCCCTATATTTTCCCCCTAAAATTAATGATGTTTTAATAAATAGGATCAAGAGTGGTAAATTCAAATTTTTAATGAATAATCAATGAAACAATGAAGTAAACTATATTAAAATCATTTATTGACCTAATTGAAACAGGTTTCAAACCAGTAATTTTTTAACATTTTACAACAGTATATATATTTTGCTTGATCCGTCCGCCATATAGCGACAATGCAATGCATGAGCAACAACATGCGCGGAACAGCAATGTATATCTCATGTAAAGCAAATTTCTGCAACAATAGGCCATAATAAAAAATTACTTGCATTAAATTAGTCAAATCAAATTTACAGATTCGACTGTTGTGGTATCTGTCGTACGACGGGCTTTAATGCTAACAAAAGTAAATGACGCGACAAAAGAAAACAGCTAAAAATCTCCTTTCTTTTTAACAATATAACACCCATTATCAACTTCAATTCTACGTGTGGAAGATTCGAAAAATAGCTCGATAATTGTTTGATGCGTGTAATAACAATTACTAAAGTGTGATTAATTATTTCTAATTAATATGGCAATAGCATCGAAGAAGCGAAAACTTCAGACAATCTCAGAAGTCGAAGAAGCCTATGCGAATCCAACGGAGTCTGGAAGTCGACAGCATCGATTGCTATGCTATGTTCGTGGTCCAAAATGATTTGAAGATCTTCGAAGAATTGTTGATGTATTGCAAGATAATTTCCAGGAGGCTTCAGAAGCTGCTAAAGGGCGATGAAGAATGGCATCGTTGCATGCGATGCGTGAAGCAATTGCTTTCCAGATTTGACAACTCAGACATCTATTTGCAGTCATTCTGGCATACTGTAAAGAAGATACTCGAGGTCAAGAATATGATGGCGTTGCCAATATGTCAAGTTGGAACGCAAGCAAAAATTAAGCAACTGTGCAGCGAAAAAGCAACATATGTCCATTATCATGGACTGCTTTAAACAGGTACCTAGGGCAATGGGGAATAGTAGTGCAGATGCGTTGCATAAAGACCATCACCATCAATTCAACTCAGAAGCAACCAATCTTCGAGTGCTGTATCTCACATTAAGAGATTTGGACCAATATCCGACGAACAATCAACGCCAACTCAAGAATTCTCCGTTCCAGGATTCAAATCCACTGGTGTCGCTGGAAACTGCATACCTTCGGGCAAGATTTCAAGAGTTGGTGGATCAAATATCGCTCTTAAATGAATAATAGCTGACTGTGTACAATCACATATTAAATGCGGTATGCAATGAGATGCCAAAAAGGGAGAATCTGTTGTTGGACAGTCCTGGCGAAACCGATAAATCATTTTTGCTGGGAAAAGTGCTGGCGACTATTCGATTGGAAGGCAAAATTGCCCTGGCAACGACAACGAGTGAAATTACAGCACTTTCGTCGGGCGAACGGCACATTCAATGTTTAAGCTAGGCCTGGATCTAAATGTAACTTTAAACTGTAATACCCCCATTCAACTGCAACATGCAGAATGCTTTGCAAAGGCAGATCCTGGATATGCGAATTACTAAATATTTTTCTTTACCTATAATCTATGGGTGTTTAATGTAGCTTATTGCCTCTGCTCGGTTGCGGCGGGCACAACACCTTTGTAATAATAATTACTTACATTTTTTGCAATGCTACTTTAATGCGTTGGTTACATGGCGTGTTCGACAACCTTGATACTGTGGGTTCGAATCCGTCAGAATACACTTTTTAAATAATAATGAAAAATAGGAAAGAAAATATCCGCAGCCCGGGATCGAAC
>JAHWFO010014064.1:140976-184557 GCA_023313115.1 Rhysida immarginata
ATCTTCATGACCTTAGGGCTTGGTTAGAGCAGTTACCCAGTTCGTCGACTTTTTAAATAGAAACATCTTTGTTTCCCGTCTTCGTTTTGTCTTGATAAGCTCGGCGAAGACGGGAAGGTACGATTTTTATTATATAGGTCCGTCTTCGCCGAGCTTAAACATTTACGTGACGATTTTGAAGATTGTAAGCATAAAACTGGTGTATGTAACTCAATTGGTATGAGTATTGTTCTTCGATTGCACAGAAACATGCCACCCTTGAATTCCGTACGGAAATATAAGCACATAGTGCAGAGAATCGTACCATAGGTGATTTTCTAAAATCCGACGAACTCTACTTTCTGTGCGCTGGCGCAAAATAATACCACCGTATGCACTGACTCCCTGCCGGATAAAAAACCACAGCAACCACGTCAGTAAATTGTAGGTCGACGGTCATTCGGTTGAACGTTTTGGGTATTAAGCAATACAACATCCAATTCCGAATATTCAGGTTCAATACAATAATAACGCAGGCAATTCGTTTTAATACCATGAATACAGTTACAGGCGACTGATCATTTTGTAGAGTCCAAATGTCGACAATTTCCCATTCACCCAGCTTATGCAATGACAACTAACAAGTCCCAAAATTAAACCTTAAACAACATTGGCATATACCTAGAGTAGATAGATACTGATATTCCGCCTTCGTTTTACCTTGAAAAGCTCGGCAAAGACGGGTATCTCAGATAGCTTAACAATAATATTTTCACTGGAAGTAAATGACTCTAACCTAAAGTTATATCGTCATTATTTTCCGTCACGCATGAAATATGATTATACATATTTTGATTAAATGACTTGATCATACGTTCACTTGGATTGAATGAAGTGCAATTTAAATGTCCCTTGCGTAAAAAAACGCACCATCATCAATGCTTGTCATGTCAATTGGCATTCTATTTCTATGTTTATTTTTTAAGATTGACAGAGTTGAAAATGGTCTTTCTAACGCAGCGTTTGACAAGGTCAAAAATAACAGACCAACAGCTAATGCACCAATATGAATGAATCTTTATCATTAATATCTTCAGCCCAAAATGCCCCAGAGCCAGACTTTTTAACTAATTGTCACATGTGCAGAGTAAGAAATTAGAAGGCAGAGTATGTGAAGAAGTAAGGGAAATGATACGCAATGAGATAACTTTGTCATAACTTATTTATTAAATAAAATCTTGTAAACATTCCAAGGAGAGCTTTAGCAGTGGACCAGAAATGCATTTATACATTTATTAAAAAAAATTTAACGCCCCCCCCCCCCCGAGTAGGGTAAGGCAAGTAGCAGATCCTGCAGTCATTTATTTTTACCCTTTTCTCTGCATGTTTTACCTCTCAGCAAGTTTTTTAATCAAAAAAGTAATTTTCTCGAACGTAATATGTAGAAAATGTAAAAAAGCTCGTATTTTCTTTCCTTTCTCATCATTTCCGAACGTATGATATATCACATGCCATATGTTGCTGTAGTTCTAAAGACCAAGTGACTGCCACCCCCGCAAATCCGACCCCAATGTAACAACTGGGCCTAAACTTCATAGTAATGTACATCTTGCCTAGAGGAATCTGAATTTCACACCTTTACGTACCTAAGTAGCACATATGTTGTCCTCTCTGAATCTCACCCCCGTAATTGTACCAATCAAAACCAAACTATAAAGTGCAGATGGACATGCCCATAGGAAGCTACATTCCGAATTTCAACCATCTACCTCAAAAAATGTAGAAATTATGTAGGAGACGGACTTGCATTATGAAACCAATAAGTAGCTCCATTCTTCCGCTACGTACTAATATAAATTATGAGCATTTGAGTAATCGTGCGTCGACAAAGCGATTTCACGTGCGCGCGCCGATGTCAGTAATGCTTAAAAGATGAACAGAAAGTAACAATGTATTCTTTCTTGACAAATCGTTTGTTATATGACATGCCGTTATCTTGGTATTCTTTTCACTCACCGTTTTAGCACGTGAATTCGACTTGAAGGGTTCCACGAAAAATTCTGAAAAGTTGATACGGCCGAGCTAAGACTTTGATGGTCATATTTCTGAAAACAGAATTTGAAAAAGTTACTCCGTTTTCAAGTTATCGTACAAACGGCGGACGGACGGCCGGATAAACGTACAGACCTAGGGCGCATTCTATAAGTAGCTTTTATGCTAAAGCTCCTAATAAAGAAACTTAGAAATATAATGCCATTTGCACTACGGTTATAGAAACACTTTCTTCAGTAATTTCCATTGAATTAAACTGTTACACACTAATGCAGTGTTAAGCACTAAGCCACTCAAATATGTCTACACAAAATATACACTATCAATGCCGGGGACGCACTCCGGGGAATCTACCAGCACTTGAAAAATAATTACAATTTAAGCTTAATAAGTACAAAATCGCACCAACAGTAATGTTTAAACTGAGCTATAGCTGATAGCAAATTAACCTTGAAGGAAAGGTTATATATATAACCAGGGAGGAAAGAATATAGGGAGGCGGAACTCCCATGTTTCTGGAGAATATCGCAAGAGGGCATAAATGAAAAGCGCCAGCTGGCGACAGGAGTAAAACTAATAGAAAATTCCGGTTTTCGGTTTCAACAAAGTAGAAAGAGTACAGCCGAAAAGGAAGCGTAGCCATTGTTGTACCTTTTCTGTGTGTGAAAAGATTAGAGGAAACTAGGCCCGAAGACGAAATTCGCACACAAAGAATATTCGTTAAGTTTCTTGATTTACGAAGGAAATTAACATTGAGGAGATGAACAAGTGAGCACAAATCATTCAGATTTGTTCAGAAATAGTTATTTTTTCTTGTTTTTCCTGTGTTTATTAAATAAAATTATGACATTTGGTGATAACTCCATGTATTCTTAAAGAATATAATAAACTAAATTTAAATAATATTTACTGTGTGTGAGAATTTTTTTTTGCAATATTACTGTTACTTCCCAAACTGTAAATAATAAATTGCAACAGGAAATGGATAAAGTTGGTTATTCAGGTTAAACGTCATTTGCGGTACTTGGGATGTGACGTCAGTGCTTTGGCGACCGAGGCTAACGAGAAAGACAGGCTCCGGCACTGAAAAGTCACCTGACCAAGATAGTTCTAGCAACAATGTAACTTTTATTGTTTCCATCTTGTACTTTAACAATCAGTATTTTTTCCTTTGTTGGAAACAATGAAGGTTGGATTGTTAATAGACCTATCTTGGTCAGGTGACTTTTCAGTGCCGGAGCCTGTATTTCTCGTTAGCCTCGTTTGGCGACTCAATTTAATCTTCAAAATTCACTCCTCACAAGGTGTGAGGTCGGGGCTCCGTGGTGGCCACTTTGCAAGTTCCAGGTTATTGTTTGCTCGACCAATCCACCGCTGTGATTTCTTTTTATGGGGGTGTGTAAAGGACAAGGTCTTCACCCTACCCCTTCCCCGTGACCTAGACGAGCTGAAAGAACGCATTACGGTAGCGATACGTGGGATTGATGGAGACACGTTAATGCGGGTTTGGGACGAATTCGACTACAGGGGGGCATATTGAACATCTTTAACTGTGTCACAATAAACTTCAAGAGTTTTTCTTTAAGAATTCGTATGTGGTGTGTCGATATTCTGAATAGCTTTGATGTAATAAATTTTTAAAAGTGTGAAGTTCTTTTGTATTCACCCTGTATTTAACGGAAAAATTCCAAAGCAATGAGAAGCCAAACAATTCAGAGGACATGAATTAGAAGCCGTAGCCAGTTTCATGGTACATGACGACAGTTCAAAAAACACCAAATTGTTCAACGGCGAATGCGACAAGCCGTGCTGAATTTCACTATGGCTAGCAGATGCTACTAAAGCTTTCCCATCTGCCATTCCGCTTTCGTTCTTACACACAAAAAAAATCCATTTCACTTGCATATCGAAGTTGATGTCCTTCACAATTTTCTTTTTTCAACAAATTCTGCAATTACTGCTTGCATCGGTTTCTCGGCCTACTTCCTCTACTTCCTCTTTTCTTTTCTCGGCCTTCCTGGTAGAACCATTTTTTCTGCCTAGGGACAGCAATCGGGTTGCTTTGTGGTGGCTTCTCTGCCAGCCACTTACGCTCTCCTCCGAATCGCCTGGCGTGATCTCCGATGTCGCGACCGTTTTCGTCGAATGAATATATCTTGATTTATATTGCTTGGAAACGGATCGTGCCACTAATAACCCCTTCGCAATTCATCGGAATATTCAAGATGCCGCGATTCAGGAACAATTAATTGATGTGGAAATATTTGTCTGATTTGAAATCTGAAAGGTGAAACAAAAGACAGCAAACTTCCTTGTGAGCATTGATGAAAAATAAACTTAGTGTCATACATAAAAAAATGTCATGATTACTGCTTCTTGAGTTGTTGATAATTTCAGTAGTAATGTTTTGGATTGAAAGAGTATATGATGCGTAATATGCAAATAAACTTATCATAGATGTCTTCAACATAAAATAGCCTTTAGTTTGTTGCATATACAAAACAAAAAAGAATAAATAAATTGTTGTGACAAAATCCTACTTCAGGAGACCGAACCAAGGAACCGTCAAAAAGTTAAAGAAAAGTTATAATCATCCTCTGTTATCTGTATGAATTTAGCGTTACAATATTTTATAAATTTTTTCTTTTGCTGAAGAGTGTATATATTTTTGGGCCAATCTGTATTTATACAGGTTTATTCAAAAAGGATGTGCAAATATAAACTGATTCATACTTAATGAACTGATAGAAGAGCTTCATAAATTTCATGCATGTGTATGTGTGAGTGTAGTTCGCGACCATCTGAATAGCACCCTACTGAATCTCTCTGTCCTCTAGTCTTCTTGTAATCGCCTCGGATTGACAGAAGATTGATGAAGCTGATCTCTTCCGTCACGGAGGCTGGAGCACGTCACAATCCTCAATCGGTAGGATTTACCACGTGACATTATTTTTCCAAAAAATGGTATATAAAGGGAAAAACTTGGAAATTTATCTCAACAGCTTATCAGGCCATGCTATAAACCTTCGTAAGTTATTTTCTTAAGATTGAAATAAAAATAAAGTATCTAATTCTTCAACAAAAAAATAACGTAAAATTCAAAGAAAAACCAACCCGATAATGCTAAAAATTATACATATAAACTAAATTAAAATAGCTTTTTTAAGTCATGAGTTTTATAATTTTGCAATACGTATATGTATTGTTATATGTAC
This sequence comes from Rhysida immarginata, assembly GCA_023313115.1. Classification (NCBI taxonomy): domain Eukaryota; kingdom Metazoa; phylum Arthropoda; class Chilopoda; order Scolopendromorpha; family Scolopendridae; genus Rhysida; species Rhysida immarginata. The sequence goes on from JAHWFO010014064.1 coordinate 146,223, forward strand.
GTATTTTATGTATTGTAATAGTATTTAAATTAATATACGTAAACGTATTTAATAGTTTTTGTAAGAAGCTATTAAATTACTGGAATCATGTTATGGTTTTTGTAGAAATAATTTTATATCGTTGAGATATTGGTGTTTTCTTTATTTGCTTTCAATATTATTTTTGAGGAAATATACGTTTTATTCCATTTCAATTTGTGTGACTTACAAGTAGCCAACATCGTATTGATACAATTAATTCATTCATCATGAAAAAAAAATATTTACGAAGTAATTCTCAGTAGATATCTCCAAGAAATTGATAGTATTCCAAAAAATAAAGCGAGCAGTACAGTTAACAGGTGATCGATGAGCGAGACGATAGATATCAATATGAATCGTAAGCATAATTTAAAAAAAAATTATATTCTATAGCGTCAATTGAAACTCTTACATATATAAAATATTGCAATGACTTCTAGACAATAGAACTTCTAGAATCATTTGAGAAATCAAATCTGGTAGCCATGAAATTGGAGTTTAATGAATTTGAATGGATGAAAAGAGTAAAACGCTTGATGGAGGGTGGAAGGACGATTGGAAGAAGGGAGTAGTTACTTTGAACCCTGTGTGTTTGTTCTTTTGGCTCCGATTCCGTGACCGTCACGATATTGCTTTTCAACGCGGTGGTAAATTCACCCGAGCGCCCCTCTCTCATCGGTGGCTTCTTATTGTGCCCCTGCCTCCTTTCTCTTCCACCTTCTTTTTTCTTTTCTCACGCCAATTCCAGTTGCCATTTCCTTCTTGAGAGGACACATTTCTCTCTTTTTTTGTGTCGGTGAGCACACATTTTATTTTTTTTTTCTTTCTCTTTATTTACTTATACCTCCTTTTATCCAACCTCGCGCACTGTCTCCGAAGTTATTTACTTTTCACGTCAAGAAAATGTATACTTTCACGCCTAATTCCGTTTTGATTTAAAGAGAATAGGTCTTCTGTTAAAAAGAGATAATGATATGAAAATAATATATGTTCTACTTCCCAGACAGAAGTTTCGTAAATTGAAAATGAGAACATCAAAACTTTTAATCCTTTGACGGAAATAAAGTTTTTGAGCTGATTAATTCTAAACAGTTTCTTCGTTTTCAATAACGATAGGCGTGCGTGGAGTTATTAAAGGGCAACATGTGATTATGACGTGATCAGCTATTTATTGCATATGAACAAAGCGGTTTTGTTATTTTTCAAGAAACAATGACTACTCGATATGTGAAAAATGTGATAAAACCAGTCGTCAGAGCCTTCAAGAATATGATACAAAATCTATATACACAGTCCGCCAAAAAATGTACACCACCTATAATATTTTCCGTAACAGCAAAATCGAAAGTATACATCCCAATATTATTACAATCATTGAATGAAGACGATCCCGATAAAAGAAGACCACAATTGCCATTTAGACATAGGATATATTAGGTATTTGATAACAATTTGCTAGGAAAATGCATAGGAGCAACTATTCGCCGTATTCAAAAGTACCTCAACGCTTATGATAATCACTTTGAACACCTGTCGTATTGTAGAAGTCAAAGAGGATTTATATTCTTCGCTTGATGCCTGTAGGAATTTAGTATTACAACTTTTATATAGCTTTTTCTTTTGCTGAAATGTGTTGACATTTTTTGACGTACTCTGTATATAATGAAGAATTGTGCTTATTTTTGGATTTGTGGGTTTGTTTCTTATACAAATCTACAGTTTTATTTCGTTCTTGATGAAATTTTGCACACTTTATATTCAAAGCAATAGGAAGGTCATTGTCTACATGAGATTTCGAAAAAATAAAATTATAGATAATGATCGATATACAATATGATGACAGAGCATATTAATAGGAGGTATCTCACCAAAAATGTGCATGACAAACAATGCAAGGCAAAGTCAATCAACAATAGGCCGGTTGTGTTTGTATCAACAATGGTGATGGCAACACAGAATTCTAAACAAGAATGGTAATAAATATAAATATTAGAGAAAATGTACCAGGTTCAACCAATTAAATTGTTATAAATAATCGTTTATTAAGACATGTAAATAAATCTCAAGACTGTTTTTTTTTTCATTAATATCATGATTAGTTTACGGTAATATAAATTTATTTAACAAATGGCTTTTGAGGAGAAACAACTTACATTCTTAGGTCGATGACCACGCTCTTATACGTAAATTGCAATGTTTTTTGGAATTACTAATTTCCGGTTCATAATTTGAACTTTCGCACAATGGTCGTCAGCATACTGCTGGAAGGGTCTTCCTCTTCTGAGAGTGAATGAGAAGCTATCGGAATTTGTAACAATACATAGAAATCCTGTCATTCGGGCTTTTCTTAGAATTGATAGTTATTAGAACTTAACATTTTCTTGAAAATCTTTAAAAATGAGCAGTAACTGGAGAAAATGGAGAGTTACCAGATTATTGAGAAACAGTGGAAAGTCGGCAGAGGAAGCAGTTTCTTCGCTCAGCGCTGTATCGGTTTCGCCAACGCACGGCTGCAAATGAGCAAATAGTGAGTTATTCAATGGTCATCGACGTTCTTAGGCGGCCGTCGACGATCCCAACGTGTCAACAGAAAAAACGGCGACTGCTAGATCACACCAAGTGATGAATGCCCAAGATTTGATTCAAGACATCGAGAGCAGAGCGCGAATTGCAATAAGTACTGAAAATCCTTACTCAGATTGCTGGAATTGCTTGAATTCCAGTACTTACAGACACAAACGATGATCTACATCCACCACCATCCAAAAAGAGAAAAAGCAAGCCCCATTGAAGAAACTGAAGCCGCATATCGAACACCTGATGAAGAGGAGTCGGCTATGCAACGAAAGACAAGACTTCCGTGGCATTTTCGAAATCGTGCGATTTTTGACCAAGTAGCGAACAACCGGGTTGGTGTAGTTGCATTGGCGCTTGGGGGGGGGGGGGGCCCACGGGCATTAAATAGAAACTCTGGCCACTGCTTTAAAAGATGTCTTAGATCTCTGATAGACCAAGCTATGACGTGTAAATATGGGTATCCGTTTATCGCCGAAGTTCACCACAGCAGGGCAAGTTTACATTCAACTTAGATTATGTGGCCAAGAAATTATTTAGCCTAGCTGTGCTCATGACTACATTGGCGTAGAATTTTAGAATTGTTAGATGAACAAATGTGTTATAAGGATCAATTTCTTGTTTTGCAGCGGTTATTAGCAATTTCTGAATAATTTTCTTTCTGGTATTGAAAGTATACTATTTTTTAAATAAGAGCGTTTCCATTAAAATTTCAATTTATCATATCTTCTCTTTTCATAGGCCGACTGTGATGAAAAAAACATGTATATTGCCACAGATTCTCCCAAATGGAAGTATGTCGCGAGCGAAATAGAAGAACTACAACCATAGCCTTCGGCTGAACAAACGTCAGATCGAACTTTTCTTTCATTTTCATTCTATTTTCTCCCACTTTCGAAACCACATACATTATGCTACACATTTTTTCTCCGGCACTACAACTCACGCAGCTACAAATAACATTCCAACACGAGCGAAGCCGGATGGAACTGCCAGAAGGCCATAGTTGGAGAGGGTCATCCATTGGGAGCATTTTAAATGAATTCTTTTCGGTTTTTCAATATTAATTTTTACTATATTAATTCTAAGCTTTTTCCACGTGTTAATTTTTATTTTATATTCACATTCAGATATTGCAACATTTCATCAAAAATGAGCCCGAGCAACCGAGGAAATAAACCCAACTGCTTTCTCTTTAACTCCACAGCGTCGCTGTTCAACACTGACAACGAAATGAAAAAAAAATTATAACAGTGTCTTTCTTGCAAAGCTTTTCTGTGAAGGCATTTGCAATCAAACCGCCTTCCAGCTATAAATCCTCAAGAGACGACAGCGTGTGTCTTTGAGCATGGAGAAAAATTTCTCAAGAAAAAATTCAGACTTTTTTTGCTTCAATATATGAGTCTAGTCGTATAATAGTTACTACACCGCTTTCTGAACATGATGGTTTGTTAAGAACGCATCATTTCCGAATAAATTGAACTTTTATTCATTTGGCCCTTACAGAAAAAATTGAACCGAGCATCCAATTCTTTCTCCTGCCGTCCATCACTCGTGGATGCAATCCCGAGATACTTGAATTTCTCCACCTGACTCAATGAGGCTCCCCTGACATGGAGAGCGCACTGAGCAGGCTGTCTTGAAAGGACCAGAACCTCAGTTTTAGCCACACTCACATTTTGGATATAAGCAGATATACTGCAATGTTTAATCCGTATGAAAATATAGGGTGATCCAAAAGTCGCGCACATTCAAATTCGATTGTCTATAAATAGTGTAATAGTTAAAAAGTTTCAACGGCTACTTTGAAACGTTTATATTTTAGCATATGTTGTAAAAATATACGTGTGTTGCATAAATACTATATCAAATAGTATTAAATAGTATTACTTAATTCGTTTGGTTTTTATTATTACTTCGATGTGAGCGATGTTTGGATCAATCTTTAGATGGAAACAAAACGAAAAATATCCGCGACCTAGATTCGAACCAGGAATCTCGAGTATCCAACTCACTGCTCTTTACTGATTGACTTACTGTGAACAGTCCTGGGTCCTGGTTCGAATCCAGTTCGCGGAGTTTTTTCTTTTCTTTTTCCATCTACTTTCATTCCATTTCTCTTATTAGTTGTCCATTATCATCATAACATTGGCAAACTTATATGAAATTGGAGCTATGATAATATTATTCCTAATTAAGTAGTATGTTGTATTCTTCTGTAGGTTTTATAATTTTCTCATAACATTATCATTATATTCCAGTTGAAGAAATTTCCTTAGATACCATTTGAAGAAGCATCCTCTTTAAATAGAACGCATTTAAAGATCGGCCGCGGCAAGAAACAACCATTTAGGCTGGTCGCGTAGGGATAATTCTCAAGGGACGATTTAAGCCCCTTCATACCTGTTAAACGATCCCTTAGCTGGACTGCTTATCTCACCACTGTTGACGACCGAGCCCCATCCCATCATGGCTGCAATTTATCTCTCTGAAGGCATCTATCATCAGAGTGATGTACGATGGAGGTCACTGAATAGTTTATGGAATACGGACTGAGTTCACATGCTACAACGGTCAAGATGATCACCTTATCGACCTATAGAACACTTTTGAGATGAACCGAAGAAAATTATACGCATCATGCCTTTATCGCCGTCGAATTGGCTCTTATTTTGGCGTTGACCTGAATGCTTACCAGAATGCTTCCGATACCACGTGGATGCAATCAAACCGCATTTAATGCAAAAGGAAAATCTACTTTTCAATACTAAACATAGTTCTTCATTAATTGACAATCAGTGAAATATTTTCACGTATCCGTTCTTTGTTTATCGATAACATTACCTTCAACTAACCCAAGCTGAGCGATAAAAATAGCTTATCAAATTAACGAGTATTAACAATAATCTGGTACCAAGCTTAAAAATATTTACATGATGTAAATTAAATGTAGGGCACTACTTGGAGAACCACGGCCTTCTAGATACTACCAGGCCTGAACACGGAAAAGATAAAACATTATTACGTCAAACCGGTGGTGCTATTACAGAAGTTAGTTCAACGTCACAATCTTAGTGCTTCAACAATACAGTATTGACGTCATGTTCAGGCCTGGTAGTTTCTAGGAGGCCGTGTGGAGAACAGTTTCCTTAGGACAAAACAAGACGAAAATATTCATGGAAGTTTTTAATAGACGTTGAAATGCCTATCTTAAACTCTGGACTATTTATTCATTTCTAGTTCATTTAAATATTGTTTGTATACACAGAGTGGGTAATTAAAATGTTGCCTACTTAACCGTCTCTCTGTGAAAAACAAGCGATCGCATGATCAGGAACCGTAATATAAACGTATCAAAGATATGGAGAAGAGAAATAATGAATAAGCAATTCCATTGAAAACATTTTAATGCGTTGCAATATCGTATAATGTGCCTGGTTTTTGTGGACGTAGCATCCGTCAGGCTACAAAGCGTGCTCGAAATGGTGCCCATCAGTTCAGTCTAAAAGCTAGGACAGCCTGCTGCATAGCTGTCAGCGTTGCCAGATGTACGATTTTTTTTAAAGCTCTTGTCTTTGTTTTTATTGTTTTGTGCATTGTTTAACAATGTCCAGCAAAGGATAAGGGCTTTAAAAATAATCGTACATCTAGCAACGCTGTACGAAGCATGTCCATGCGTATGTATAATACCTCTCTTAATAAGTTTCTTTTCTGATCGGAACGTGTGCAAACGTTCCTCTGATTAGCCCTGTCCTTCAGGTAAATCCACTACCAGAATTCTTGCAAGTCTTGTGGCCTATAATTGGACGTTATTCCTACTGAGTATGATACCCGTACTATTAATAATTTAATGTTTAGAATAGATTAAGTAAGGAAAGTTTAATTATGACCACCCTAAATACTGAAGTTATATGGTCAGATGCATTGGTGGTTGCTTTGCCAATTTTAATATCAAGATCCCTATAATGCAACGTTTTATAATTATGCTGATTTGGTTTCAAGTTTTAAAAGGGACCGACGTTTAACGTTTTATACTATTAAATATAACGCAGCTACTTAGAAGAAAATAAAGAGACTGCGTGTTTATTTTATTTCGTGAGTGAATCCGCTGCATTAGATCTAACACTACAATCAGAAATAAGCTCTTTATACGAACTTCTTTTAGCCCACATATTCCATTAAATAAACATTAAATAAACACTCTTATTCCATTAAAAATTTAAAAATTCAGTGTTTTTGAAAGAATTAAAATAAATCAAGATTCAAGTTGACAAAGTTGAAAACCTCCAATTAATAAAATGAAAAGAGATTCTTTACCCTTGGAATTAGCACCTCTAAGTGTAATTATGTTTATTTTCTTGATGCTTGTCCAAATGTTCGAGAATCTGTGTGACCTCTGACTTTTAACTTAAAAGGCCACTAAAAGTCTCCATGATTTGTGTTCGGTTTACTGTATTCTTGTAGGCTTAGGTTTTTCATTTTTTAAACTTGTATTTAACATATCAACAGATTTTCGAGGGCTTGAGCAATTTTCTTCAATTTTAAACGGAAGTGACGGGTGTTTAAACGAACTGTGCTTTTAGTTTTTTTTTTCTGTCACGTCACGTTTTCAAGTAATGCAAATAGAGACTGCAATGTTAAAGTAATGGGTGTGAAGAGAAGCGGCTGCAATGTTAAAGTATCCATATTTTTAGGCCACAAGAAAATATATCGGGCCCCAAACAATGAATAATTTAGAAGTGTTCCATTGAAAAATAAGAAATCTGTCGGTGGTAGAAAAAAACAGGTCAGATACGAATTCAGCACAAGCAAAAGCATCAGAATCAGCTCTTAACGTTAAAGATGAATTTAAAGAGTTATTTTTATTGAACTGTGTTATTAATAGTCTTTGGAAGATTTTTTTCACGCCATTACCTCCGATATTGATGAATAAATAGAGAAAAATAGTAAAGAAAATTCCACGGCCTAGACTCGAACCAGGGATCTTCGGGTTACCGTCCCGATGCTGAAAACTGTTTGGTGGACATGGAAGCTGTCGCTATCAAACATGTCCTATTGTGCATAGGTTAAAGCGCGGCTTCTTGTTCGCAAGACAGAGGATAGGCTACCTACCTCAAAAAATGTAGAAATTATGAAGGGAACGGACTGACATTATAAAACCAATAAGTTGCTCCATTCTTCCGCTACCTAATAATATACAGGGTCGGGAACATTAATATGACCACCTCTCCTCGAACATGTTGGAGCGTCCCATGGTATGCAGATGAAAAATCATTGCATATCATTAAAAGCTGACAACAGCAGGCGTGTAGTAGCATCCGTTAACACAGCAATTGTCGCCGTCATGGGCAGAGCAAGGAATCTGTCGGACCTCCAAAAGGGGATGACCATTGGCTATCGGGCCAAAGGGGGCAGCATTTCAGAAACGGCCATCTTTGTGAACTGCTCTAGGGCTGCCGTTGTGAAGGTGTATCGTGACTGGATGAACCAGACAGTTTCGAGCAACCGAAGAGGTAACTATGGGGCCCTACGGGCCATCGATCCTAGAGACTAGCGTCGGTTACGACGCCTGGCCAATCGGCTTGCCACTGTTGAGCAACTGACACAGCAAATGAACAGTGGGGCTACTAGGCGTGTCAGCACGAAGACAGTGCAACGCTCCCTCTTCAGGTTGGGGCTCCGGAGCAGGCGTATGGTAACAGCACCCATGTTGACGCCTGTGCATCGCCGAAAACGCCTCCAATTCACAATGGACTATCGACACTGGACCTCGGCCGAGTGGCAAAGGGTTGCTTTCTCTGACGAATCGCGGTTTCTGGTGAACAGAGTGAACGGACGATGGAGAATTCGCCGGGAAGCATCTGGCATCCCGACACCATCGTTGGCAGACGACGGGCTGGTGGGGGAGGTGTGACTGTTTGGGGGATGTTTTCGTGGTATAGTCTGAGTCCACTGATACCGCTGGTGCGTACGCTGAATGCTGTTCATTACCTGACGATCGACGCAGACCAGGTACACCCCTTCATGTCGACAGTGTGTCCTCAGGGTGATGGCACCTTTCAACAGGACAATGCTCCCTGCCATACGGCCAAAATTGTCCACGACTGGTTCGAGGAGCATGAGGATGACTTCAAGCTACTCCCATGACAACCAAACTCCCTGGACCTCCAACATTTTTGGGACCATCTCGATCGCCATGTCCGCAAGCTGGACCCTCCACCACGCACTGTGATGGAATTACGGGATGCACTGATCGCCGAATGATCCCAGATACCTGCAACCACCTTCCGAGGACTTATTGAATCTCTGCCACGTCGACTAGCTGCTGTGCTTTCCGCCAAAGGTGGATATTCCGGATACTAGCAGGTGGTCATATAAATGTGTCCCGACCCTGTAGATTATGAGCGCTTGAGCAATCGTGCGTCGACAAAGCGATTTCACGTGCGCGCGCCGATATCAGTAATGCTTAAAAGATGAACAGAAAGTAACAATGTATTCCTTCTTGACAAATCGATTGTTAAATGACATGCCATTATCTTGGTATTCTTTACACTCACTGTTTTAGCATGTGAATTCGACTTGAAGGGGTCAACGAAAAATTCTGAAAAGTTGATACGGGCGAGCTAAGACTTTGATGGTTATATTTCTGAAAAGAGAGTTTGTAAAAGTTAATCCGTTTTCAAGTTATCGTGCAAACGGTGGCCGGACGGACGGCCGGATAAACGTATAGACCAAAGGCGCATTCTTATAAGTAACTTTTAGGCTAAAGCTCCTAATAAGCTTTGGATCTGCACTAATCCTTGACTGACGTAACAAAGGGTTACTGAAATTTATATACGAATTAGTGTAATGATAATATATTTGCGACTGATGGGTTTGTGACAATTTGAAAATCATTTCGGCACAGGATAACGTGAGAAGGAGGAGGCGATGGATTCCATTATTTCCACAAAGAATTTTAATTGAGATAATATAGTTGGGCTTTTCCGCTGAATTTTCTACCTACAAAATTGTGGGAGATTGCCCTTAATAAAATAGGAATTTGATTGGATTTTTTGCATTGTGAAGAAAGAATATATTGGCTTTGAGGTTTCTTATCTAAGGTTGAGTTTAAAGGAAACATTGCGTAACGGTGCGTTGGGGTCCGGTTAGGTTAGGTTAGGTTAGGTAAATAAACCAGATTCCTAATTTTATTATTAATTGCATAAAGGGCAATTCTCCACAATTCTGTAGATAGAAAAGTCACCAGGAAAGCACAACAATATTAGCTTAATTAACATTCTTTGTGGAAATAGCGGAATCCATCGCCTCCTCCTTCTCAGCAGAACATCCACAGATCGGCAAGGTCAGTCTCTGTCCTTTTTAATATTTTCTTTATATTAGAAGTACTCTGTTTACAAGATAACGTGTTTGGGACTATATCTAAGGCAGAACTTTTGTATACCAATAAAATTTGAGCTCTCTTATTCTAATGTGACTAACATCGTTTTTCACACCCCTTTCTTTAGTTCTTTTACGTTACAAGCAATTTTGGTCTAACATAGGGATAGTCAGACAAAAGTCCTCGATTTCGGTCAGTCAGGCAAAATCTTTCTTGATATAGCACAACGTCTTGGTTTAAAGATTCGGAGGGTTCCTTAAAAGTCTAAAGGGTCATCCACAAAACGAATCTTCAGACCTTAGAGTTTAAACAGTTCGCAAAGTTTTTCAAGAATAGATGAGGCATCAGTTCCAACCAGTGACAATTTACCATGGAATTTCTCAACGTTAAATGATAAGGATTAATAGAGTTTTACCCATTCCTTTGGAAATCAGAGTCAATGTAAGGCAACGTCATCAGATGCAACTGCTGCCGTACACGATTTGCTCCATAGGTTGTGTCCTCTCCACTATTGCCAAGGAGAATTACCGAATTTTAATAATAGATCCATCCACAAACGATTCCTTCCTTGTCAGTTCTAATGGCCAATGAAATCTCCTTTAATTATGGAAAAGAATTATTTTTGGACCTTTTTTTTCTTTTTTGAAGCATTTTCATTTCTTTCAATGTAATCTGATCATCAGTGCAATCGATCAATGTCTTCTGAACGACAATGCATCAGTTGACGAAAAATAATTGAAGAAGAATTAAAATCATAAAAATCTTAATGAAATATTCATTAGATACGAACAACGGATTCCTATAATAGTTCAGAAAATTTATTGGTTTGTTTTAATGTCGTTGATTTTTGCATTAAAATTATAATTTCTTGTTTAATTCTTAAATTCAAGTGTGTATTTTGAATTTGGTTTAGCAATAGGTTCTTGTAAGAAATGAAAGAATGAAATACAAATTCTTCAACTTTTGAAAATCACTATCACCGCCCACAAAACCGTCTGTCTAGTCAGAAAAGGACAAAAATAAAAATATAATGATCGTTATTTCTGATTCATGGTTGGACAACGAAATGTCATCGCGTTTCCTCCTACCTCAGAACCATGTCATCTAAAAGAGAATCCCCCAAATCTCCATTCTAATTTCGTATCGATCGTATGGATAGGAAGATTCTTATCCTTTTCTCTTTCTACAACTGTGTGTTTTCAAACAGGAAGATGAATCGATACCTCAACAAGCCAACCGAATGAATTCTATGGCGAAGCGCGCGCGACTCAGACGGTGTTTTCTATTCCACAGAAACATACACGAAAAACAAACACGTATGTTTTATTCGCGCGAGAAAATAATCTATATTTAAATATAATGTTATTTTTGGATTTGCAATAGTTTTTATTTCATTATCACTGAATTGTATACATTTTTAGAGAGAAATTTATACAGAACATTTAAAAAAATGTTCCTTAATAAAAATGAGCGCACAAATTATTTTAAAAAGAATAATAATCATTTTTGACAACTGATAATAATACTTGATATTATGTAATATGTAACTGCAATTGTGCTAGATTCGGACATGCGTAAAGAAATCGATTTACTTTTGCACAATCCTTTTTGAAATAACCTGTAGATTTGTTTTTACTAATTATTTGATTTATTTACTCAAATTTGGCCCCCAGTATTATTTTTATGTAAACGGGGCCGCCTAGTCTTATTTAAAGGCAATTTTAAATGATAGTGAGTAGAGAAGATGCACATTTTCAAATAAAATTTCTACTGTGTCCCTCTACCAACATTATTTCGAATGCTCAAAATTTATGAAAAGTTGACAAGTTAAAAGACAAAATATAAATGGGCCAGTTAATTCATAATCATCTTGTATTTTATTCCTCGTAAATAAATTAAGAAATGAATGCGTCTACTAATAATTGAAAATCGCATCCAGTAGGTATAAAAATATTATTGTCGCGACCTTAATATCATTAATAGAATTAGAAAGCGACCTTTACCTTTCCATTAACACTTTCTGGTAGCTTGAAATTCTAAATCGTAAAACATACGAGGGTCGGTATAAAATCCTTACAATCACCATAACGGAAGAGAATCTGGATAACGCGCAGCGAAAGAGTGGTTAGGCCTTCTCACCACGTGTCACACTTAGGACCAGGACTTCTCCCAGTACGAATCAGCTGCCGGAGTATCTTGCTGTAGAAATCCTATTTTGGCGCTGAAGAAAATTTTCCACTTCAAAGATGACCTATTCATCACGCTGGAAACAACGTCTCCTAAGAGCAGGAAGTGGGTGAGTGCCAGTTTGGGTAAGTAAGATAGGTGAGACCGTAATTCGTACTCACGAGTCTACGCAAGTCTCATTTTTTTACAGTTAACAGGAGAATGGTTGCCACATGACAAGTGCAAGAGAAGAAGCTAGCAATCTTAACCTCTCCAGCGCGCTTCGAACTCATTTCGATTTCTTTGGCACAGGATCTCTTAAGTCCGCCCACTTTTTTGACTGCTCTTTACCTCAGGGTCATAGTGTATAAAGTCATGTTTCAACACCATTTAGAACGCTATAACTGACCGTGGTTCGCCTTGTTCGAAACTTTCGAGCATTTCATGGTACTACTTCACTCTCTCCTCTTTTTACTCTGACGTCAACACGTGGGGGATCCATCCAATACCAACTAGAGAGAAGAAAGCTTGCTCACTCAAGTCAATGACGTCATCAGATCTGAGCTGGGAGTACTGATAAATTTGATCAGAATTCATAACAATGAAATCCACGGCAATTTTAATTTCATAAAAATGAAAATAAATGATACAAAAATGGAAACTATTTGACTGGTTTATTAAAACACTTTAATTGTAAAATTATAAAAAAAAAATGTACAACATAATAAATAGTTCAGTTTTCCTGTGTTTTTAATTTATTACAATTTTTCTTCCTTATTATATGCTGAAAAGCATATATTGGTTTCGCTCTGTTTGTGTGTCTGTCTGTCCGTCTGTCTGTCGATTACTCGAGAATGGTTTAACTTTTTCAAATTCTGCTTTCGCTCTTCGATAGAGGCCCTTCCTGAGCTCACCTGATTAGTTTGTGATTGAAATCGGTCTAACAGTCACGTGACTATTGAGGGGGGGCGGGGCGGCCCTTTAAATTTTTTTATTGGCAATATAAGGCATGTATTATGTCATTCGAACGGGAATGACGAGAACAAGACGAATATGCCATTCTTTTCGATTTTCGAAATACCACATCCGAAAAAATGACCCCCAAAAAGTACTAAAATGAGCCCTTATTACGAGCTTTAGCTAAAGCTATATATAAGAATACAAGCATAATCAATACCTTTATGTGCCTAGCCGGCCATGGTTTGCACGATAATGTGAAAATGGAAGAACTCAACTGCGATATATCAATTTTTAATGAGCTCTCGTGGGCCCCTCAGGCACGTGCACTAATGTTAAGAATATGAACTTAAGGCATGTAATACATATATATATCAATCGATTCGTCTCGACGAGTCATAAGTGAAAACAGTGTTAGTTTTTGTTTATCACTTAAGCATTGTTGATGGTAGCTTGGAACACTCATTTGGTTTTAAAATTCAATGCTGTTTGGCCTATTATAAATGTGACTAATTAATGTTAAGGCGATTGTTAAAAATGGCTTATTAATGTTAGGCCTATAGTTAAAATGACTAAATAATGTTAGGCCTATTGTTAAAAATGGTTAAATAATATTAGGCCTATAGTTAAAATGACTATTTAATGTTAGGCCTATTTTTAAAATGGCTATATAGTGTTAGGCCTATTGTTAAAAATGGCTAATTAATGTTAGGCCTATAGTTAAAAAATGGCTAATTAATGTTAGGCCTACATTTAAAAAATGACTAAATGTTAGGCCTATTGTCAAAATGGCTAATTAATGTTAGGCCTATAGTTAAAAATGGCTAATTAACGTTAGGCCTATAGTTAAAAATGGCTAATTAATGTTAGGCCTATTGTTAAAAATGTCTAATTAATGTTAGGCCTATAGTTAAAATGACTATTTAATGTTAGGCTATTTTTAAAATGACTATATAGTGTTAGGCCTATTGTTAAAAATGGCTAATTAATGTTAGGCCTATAGTTAAAAAATGGCTAATTAATGTTAGGCCTAAAGTTAAAATGACTATATAATGTTAGGCCTATTGTTAAAAATGGATAATTAATGTTAGGCCTGCTGTTAAAAATAGCTAATTAATGTTAGGCCTATAGTTAAAATGACTATATAATGTTAGGCCTATTGCTAAAAATGGCTATTTAATATTAGACCTATTGTTAAAAATGGCTAAATAATATTAGGCCTATAGTTAAAATGACTAATTAATGTTAGGCCATTAGTTAAACTGACTACTTAATGTTAGGCCTATTGTTAAAAATAGCTAATTAATATTAGGCCTATTGTTAAAAATGGCTAAATAATATTAGGCCTACTGTTAAAAATGGCTAATTAAAGTTAGGCATGTGGTTAAAAATGGCTAATTAATATTGGGCCTGTTGTTAAAAATGGCTAATTAAAGTTAGGCCTATATTTAAAAATGATGTGAGTGTTGATAGAATCAAAGGTATTTCTATTGTTTATTTAAACCAACTGCAAGTAAAATTGAAATGTTGAAATTTAAAATCACGTCTGCGTCACAGGTAAAGCTCCTTGGAATGCTTAAAATATTTTTCCCCACAATGCTTTGCAACAATGATTAAGAAGAAATGAATGGTAACTTTGATTAAGAAGGGTTGAATAGCTCTAGCGACGGAAAGAACATAGGCGAAATAGTTTAAAAAATTTAGACGTGCGAGCATTTCATTTCTCATTTCGCGCGTGTTTGGAAAAATTCGTATGAACGCTGCAATCGAATACTTAAATTGAAATGTAGTTTTCGCCATTGCAAAATATAAAATATGACTGTAACATTAAACAACAAATATTTATATTCTTCTTTTCAGCATATTTGAAAATCGTTTTACGAGTTATATTCTTGTTATATGATCACTTCGGTTTTTACAATAAATATTTATTAGAATACTGATAATGGATTTCACAACACACTTCACAGTGGGGCCAGAAACTTTGAATGAAGCTGAAACCCAAAACGAGGCTCAGCTTAGCTGGCCCACATTTGATGACGCAGTGAGCAGGCCTTCTCTCTAGGTGGTGTTGATCCATCTCGCACCTCGTTCCGTTAGTTGAAGATAAACTTGCAATTGTGTTGATTACAGTAGATCTGATATGGAGGAAGTCCTTTATCTGCTGGTAAGTGATACGCGGGCCGCCTTTACCATGTTCTGGCGAATATTTTCCGGAGTGATTGCATCAGGAGGACCTCCATTGCATGAATCGTCTTTCATAGACTTGTGCTGGAGAATAGTCCGGAAAAGTTTCACTCAAAGTTCCAGAGCACTCATTTAGATTTAGGCCATGTTTATAGTCATAAAAAAACTTTGCTCTTTTTGACTCTCTTAAAATCTCCATTATGAATTGCTCCTGCAGTCCGACAACGCTCATTTCGAGCCATGTTCAGTTCAAACGAATACCTGCATGAAATGAAATTCGGCGGGCTCTATGTAAGGAATGTCTGCAGGCGTCACGGTACTTAAAATTAATGGCACATGCGAACATGAATACTGATTGTTCAGCTATAAATTTTCGCAATGGCCCTCGTAGATGCTCTCACTTTTTTTTCTGAATATCGAATTTATATAAAAAATTTCGAGACACTCTCCTCCACGGGACTTTTTTTTGCACGATTTTCTAATGAGGAGGTATAGAATATTTTAACTTATAACGTGATGTGTCTATTTCGAAAAATAATAAACTTGAAAGATATG
Organism: Rhysida immarginata; assembly: GCA_023313115.1. Taxonomy (NCBI): domain Eukaryota; kingdom Metazoa; phylum Arthropoda; class Chilopoda; order Scolopendromorpha; family Scolopendridae; genus Rhysida; species Rhysida immarginata. The sequence continues at coordinate 162,064 of JAHWFO010014064.1, forward strand.
TTTCCTTTGGTGGAACAATTTCAATGGAGCAATTAATTATATTATTTTCCCCCATCTATTTATTATATGTAATGTGGTTACTTGAATAATTAATTGATAGCTTGTTACGGGAGATATTAACTGTTTAATGTTCAATTTAGGTTAAAAATCGATAGGTGTTTTCAGCTTTAAAACAAAACCAATAAAGAATTTGGATTCCGTATGGAGAAATGAAAATCGTGGTTAGATAACATTATTATGCATAATTCTAATTCCGATTGCTATTAACGTTTGAAATTAAAAAAAAGACATTATTAACTTTCTACGGAACATTTCTGCTGAAAGCATTTGCATACTGGCAAAATTCGCTAAGAACGAAAAGTTTCATTAAACAATTTAATGAAAAAAGTTATCGATTTCCTAATTAAATGGGTTGAGTTATCTAAAATGAGGATGTACGGAATAATTTCATTAAAGTGATACAAATTGAGACTTGTTATGAAATAAAACAATTACTCTATAAACATTATGCGAGTCTAACTGAATATTCAAACTGCTCAAAAAATCAATATCCAATTTGAATTCTAAACCAAATTCATATCTCTATAGACAATAATGAAATTATTGCTATTGTTGTCTTAGCAACCAACTCCCATAATTCCTCTCAGATTCTCTCTTGTCAGGTAAAACACATTTTGCGAAACGCCTACTAACGGATTTTGGATGCCTCCATAAAAGAATGACAGGTGCTATTTCTACTTAACGCACCAAATATGCTTGAATGCAAACAGGTCGAAATCGATTAGACAGTGACGGTGCAAAAAGAGTAAATTGTATTTACCCACGCCTAACATAATTGAATTTGCCAATGTAAAACGGGGGTACGTTGCAAAATAAACACCTTGAGAAAACAATATACCACAGGATAAAAAAAACACAATGGATCGAAATTTCAAGGTGTAATGTATGGTTATAATAACACTGACAGGAGTATATGTATTAAAAATGTAGAAACACTGAAAATGTCGTATGTACGAGGGTGATTGATAAATAAGGTCTCCATGGCTGTAACTTTTTTATTTGTTAACCGATTTTCAAAATTCTTTTTGTATCTTATACTCACGTTTGTCCTCTATGTAATGCACTATTCACTTTTCGACCAGGATTGAATGGCAACTTTGGACTCTCTTCTTGAGTACGATAACGTCCGCCCGCACACGAGTCACCACACACCAGAGGCGTTGCAGCGCCTACAGTTCAAAGATGAAAAATTGCAGTTCAAAAATGAAAGACTTTGCACATTGCGACTTTCACCACTTCCCAAAGAAGAAAGAGCCCCTTAAGGGACATGAGTTGGTTCTGACGGCGAGGTAAACGCTGCCATTCAATCCTGGTGTCGACAACAACTCCGGAATTCCTCTCCGACGGGTTCACCCAACTGGTCACGCGTTGGTACAATGCGTGGAAAGGGATGGGGACTATGTCGAAAAGTGAATAGTGCATTACATAGAGAACAAATGTGAGTATAAGATACAAAAAGAATTTTGAAAATCGGCTAACAAATAAAAAAAGTTACAGCCATGGAGACCTTATTTATCAATCGCCCCTCGTACTTTACCGCCCGCAATGGGCCACCGTGGATGGTAACGAATTAAAGTAAGCTTTTCTCGGAAATATTCATTACTAAAAATCTTGAAGAAATATTTATTTACACGAAAGACAAGCAACAAGAATCTAAACCTACATTATCGAAAACGTAATAAAATCAAAGAGTGTAATTTAAATGTTTGTACGTCTTTTTAAAATAATGAACTGCATAATTAATGAACTTTATAAAAGTTAGCAAAACGAAGTAGCGAAGTTAGCTATCATAAACCAATTTATTCAGAGGAGTTTGGCTTTTAACTTCACGGTGAAGACCCCATTTTACATATACTGACAACAGACGGCCTGCTTTAACAGTAAAGCGAACGCGCGCACTAATATCATTCCTGACAAGATATATGGGAGCATATTATTCTACACTTCGCAGCATGTCGTCAAGCCCTTTTCACGTTCCTACAATTGAAAAATCTGTCCACTTACTTTTCGATCAGAGCAACACAGAGCATCGTGTTATTTTTGAAGCTTCGTCGGCTATTCAACAAGTGCACGAAGGGAACATTTCCCTGCTGCCTTTATTGCATCTCTAATACAGTGATTTCAACGGGAGAGCGGAATCCACTGACATATTTAAAGCAAGTAAAGAATGTGACACCATCCTACGTGGGTTTAAAAGGATTAAGATAAAATTTAAAAAGAACCGATATTACAAACGATTCTTTAAAACCGAACACTTTGTCATAAAGATAATTTACAATTAAAGAGGTCGATGTTAAAACAGAAATTCCGGTTGTTTTTTTAGAAAGTAATTTCTACAAAAGATATACAAATTATTTAATGAATAACATTAAAATTTTGTCTTTGGCCAAAACGCATCGATCAGGCATCTAATAAAATAATTCATAATAGAATCCGAGTGTTTGTATTTCTGTGAGAATAATGAAATAAAATAATTATGGCAGAAGATGTCACGCAGTATCCTCCTCCATTTCTAATAATGTAGAAACTCATATTGAAACAACTTCAAAACGTAAAAATAAATTGAACGTTACTCTCATTATTATGCATGCTTTCTGTATTCCAAATGGAATATAAAATGAGCTAAAAGAGAGCTATAAATAAATGATCATAGATAAATTTGTGTATTCCGCAGATATGGATAGAATCTTGATACGAAATAATTTATAATTATTTCTCTCGTAACCGTCAACAGATTCTGAGAGAAATGAGAGGACGCATGTCCAGTTAATACTCAGCGTGAAATAACATGACGCATTCGCAGTAGGCATGTTGAATGCAGAAGACACGGGCAAACACATCTAAGAAATATATACTGGTCTTATATATTTGCACCTAATTGTAAAAGAGTGCGAGAACTATTCAAAAAATTGTGTATCTCTCAGTTAAGTTACAGTATATGTTGCAAATTTATATGAGTTTAAAAATTTACAAAAAGTCACGAATTTTTCTCTCGTAAGAATAAAAAGACTATGATAAGAGTCAAGTCGTTCCATACAGCTAACTGATCCAACAAATATAAAATAAAAACAAAAAAAAAAACGGCATCTTCCTAAGCTTAACCGAAAAAAAGAAAAATTGAACGACTGGCGACAGGATGTTGACTAATCGATGTTTGAAATCAACGAAAATTAGCTCTTCTCATATGTTCATAACAGCTACTATAGCTTAAATCCGTATAATTTATCCTGGTAATGGGAACCATGTGCCACGAAATCTGCATCATGACTACGTACCGCAGGCTAACCGGAATACCCATGCTCACAGTCTCAGCGTCTATAATGGGTCAACTGAGAAAGAAAAAGAGAAAAAGAATTTACCCTGTTCCTATGATTTTTTTCCTGCCGTTGATGTATTATATGTATCTGCAGTATAAATGGAACAGGATACCTCTAGGAAGAACACAAGCCGGTGGAAACAACTACTGATATGTGAATTTCTTCTGGGAGATCCCGGCTTCCAGACATCTTGGTCTCTATTACAGAAAATTCTTGCTTGAATGTCGTTGCAAACCAAAAATCTTGCTTTATGGTAACATTGCTTTCCAAATGCCCTGCAACATTTTTGATATCCCAGGTACGCTTGTAGAGACTCGGTGAGGACTTCTGGATATTCCCCTTGCCTTCCGTACTCTGGATTGCAACGCAAACGAATGTTGCTGTTAATATCCTAATTCCAGATATACGAGTAAATTTTATCCTCGTAATCCTAATTCCTCGTAATACAGTAAATTTTATACGGCTTGCAGAGTCCATGTCATCGCGTTTTCGAGCTGTTTTTAAAGGCCAACGCAAGAAACAAGAAAAAGATGCTTAGTAAGTGGTTTAAATGTATGTAGCGTGCAGCGGCTGCTTGCGACATTTTCAGATCTTTTGCATGCGAACACAAAAAAACTGTTGCTTCGAACCGTTTTGCATATTTCCCACTCATTGCTGTTTCACAATTGTACTAAAACTCTTTGCATTGAATTAGCGTGCTCGTGCAGCGTGCGTTACAGGACATGATAACCATAAAGTATCATTTCCTCTGTCCTCCTAAAGATGAAATAGCCATTAAAAATGGAAAAATGCAATTCCACGTCAGGACGGACAACTGATAAAAAATTCCGTGTAGTTTTGTATTAAAGGGCGGCCCAATTATACACTACATACAATTATCATAATATTCTAAAATATTTTTGGCAATGAAATTAGAAGGGCTGGAGCAATGCTGGGGGGGGGGGGGGGGTTGTGATATGTTGTGCAATCTGAAGAGAGAGGGGTTGCTAGGGATATATGGTAACAAGGTACAAAGGTCCAGAAAAGGTTGAAAACCCCTTTCGCCACCATCTAGTCTGTTCAATCTGGTAGCCATGCATTGCTGCTTTTGCCCTGGAGTTTCTACTGCAGGAGGGTGGAACGCAGAACGCCAAGAGCTACTCCTGTTGACACGCTTTCCAAAGACCCTCCACTATTCGCGGTCGACTCTTTTCGAGGGCCCGTTTAAGTCAGAGATCCTTAATCTAACGAGATGCGACAATCCGTATATGCAAAATGGTTCGCGCAGCTTTCTTCTGCGCAGGTTAGTTGCGAGGGTTTTGCCAGATGGCGGTCTTGATGATATCTATCGTAATCAAAACGTCTTCAGAGCACTGAAAGCAGACGATAAGGCAGACAAGGCAGAGATTTTAAATATTTCGATAATACGATATGTTCCTTATGTACGGAAAATTATCTAAATTAAATCAAAAATTAAAGAAATTAAGAAAGAAATCAAAAAGAGTTCATTTCTATTTAATTATTACAAGAAGTTTTATTAGTCGGCCATGGTTAGTTACAAGATGACGACACTTGCGAATGCTCTCTTGCCATTTGAGCGTTTGTTACGAGATGGCGCCACGGGTATTTTTGCCATATCAAGTTTGTTATGGGAATTTTGCTTGTTGTCGCATCTCGTTAGATTAAGGATCTCTGGTTTAAGTAGGTCAAAGCCACTAAAATCCATAGGCGATGCGTCCGGCGACCTCTGTACCGCACAAACTGGGGATGTCACGGGTATATATGGGGGTTAGAACGTTAGTCTAATAGTACCTGGCGTTGACTTTTATGCCTTGACTCAACTCTGTGCAAAATTAACTTGCCGTTGTAGCTGTATCCCGCCAAGTTCATGAAAAACGTTTTGAAAATATTTCTTTGCATTCACCGTACCATTTTCTGAAGTCCTTAGAACCCCTTGGGCGGTAAAAAAAAATGACTCTTTTTGCAGTCGCTTAAATAGACATACGCGTCATCTTGTGTCAACACGTATTTCCACTTTTCATCCGCCTGGTATATCGTCCATACAGTTATTTGAACATGGTGCGGCAACACTTTATGGCTCTTGTGTCGCTTCTCCATTTGTAAATCACGGTTGATAATTGTTTACCGTGTACACAGATGTCCCTATAGATAGCCCGTTGTGTTGGTGGGTTGAATGCGGATACGAGAGCCCCAACTTTCCGGACGACGTCACGAGTACGGCTAGTGGATGGTCTCGGATTGGCCTACTTTTTACCATCAGGAATGGCGCCGCTTCTGGTTTTGCCAATGTTATTAGTACGCTTGATATCCTTTTTCTTGTAAAATACGAAGCTTGCTTCTTGCATGGTTTCATAATTTCGGAATAGCTGAATTGGACGTCGGAAAGGGCTGTTATGTAGCCTTCCTGATGCCTGTCAATTTTCGGTGGCATAGCCCAATGTTTTTAGTTCCTGTTCGAATATTAACTATTCCAATATCTGCCCTAACAATACTTCACGTGATAGCTCACGTGAAATGAACGCGTGCGACATTTTTAAATATGGTACTTGTTACCATAGATCCTTAACAACCCTCTATATAGTGGCAAATGCAAGACCATACCTTCCGTTCCCCTACCTCCTCGATGTAATGGGCATTGATTCAGGACAGAAAGTCAACGCAGAAATATATTTTCCAAGTTGGAGCAGAGTTCCTGGCTTAAAATTGTAACTGCAAGGGGCCGTAACTACAAAGAAGTGCTAACCATAGACTTATAGGCCTGTGGGGTTCATGCATTGCAGTTAGGCTTTGGGTGAAGGCATTCAAGCTATTGCATACGATTACAATGGTATGTTCCTTATTCACGAAGTAATCAACGGACAAGTTTAAATGACGCATATCATTCACCTTTCTTGCTAAAGAAATTCGTGAAGTCTTTCGCACTACTATCTTCCCATTATCCTCCATGATAATGCCCGTTGTCATGTGGTTGGTGTTGTCTGTGACCTGCTCGCGAAATAGCGTTGGGAATTGTTGTACCTCCCCCTCTCCATTCGATTCGGTCTTTGATTTATTACCGAACTTAAGGAACCCCTGCGTAGTAATCGTTTCCACACGGTTCCCGAAATTATGCGTGTAGTCTATTGGTGGGACTCTACTAAGGGTTCGTAATAGGAAATCTGAGTTAATTTGTATCATTGTAATCATTATTAAATATCTAACCCTCGTATGACTGCAACAATTTACACGATTTTAATTTAACATTAATACTGTAATGTAATGCTATTGCAGATATTGAAATAATTATTAATCGTCCTTTGGTGTGCTCGGAAATTAACTGAACTTCAATGAGATCAAACTCATTAAATATGACATTTACAAAGCGCTGTGAAATTTAATTTACATTTTATGGGTCAAAAATTCTGGAAGCACAAAATTAAAAGCTTTGCATAGGAATTAGTTCGAATTTCTAAATTCCATAAGTAATTTATTCTAGCAAAAAGCAGATTAAGAAGCATGCCATTATATTGTCTTTTTTATAATTTAAAATCAGGAGCTACATTTGTTCAGATATATTTTCAACTTTAAAAATCAACACTGAAATTTGGGTAAAAGGTATGAATTGAATCCAAAGACTGATTAAAAATGAAGATAAATCAAAGTTAAACTTAATTTATAGACAAATTAAAAAAAATTATTTTCCTGCTTAATGATAATATTATATAATGATTATAGTGACTTTTGATATCTTCAAAATTGTTTCTATCTAGGCATGATTATTTATTGCATATACCACATTCAAAAGAACTTCCTAAGTTAGGAAGGCTACTATTGGCAACTTTTATATGACTTCTTACAAAATTAAAGGAAAAAGCTTAAAAAATGATTTTAAAAAGTGAATTGTATTAATTTAAAATTTAAAAATGTATTTTACCCCTATTTATTTCAAAATTGGACATAGAAGGGTAAGACCCTGTAAAAAGCTGACCTATCGGATAATGGCTATCCATTATCAGAGCATAATGTAAAAGTGATAATAAGGGTTTTAGAACCGTCTTATGTAGAGACAAAATAAGGGGGAAAAGAAAGTATTGGCTATTTATATCAAGATATAAATTGTAACTACAGTTTGTTCTACATTTATTTTGCAGCCCAGTAACTGTAAGGCCGATGCGTATTCCTCCACGCAACCTCCCTTATGTTGATTATAATTTAAACAAGAATGATTTTACCGCCAAAGCGGATAAAGGGAGCACATTTTCTTGTTATAGCATCGTACATGGATATATAGAATTAACCAACATTTTAAAACACATGAGAGTAAATAAATAAATATGAAAACTAAATTGTAAATTACTATTTAAATAGGCTAACGTATAGAGAGAATTTAAAAGAATAAACTTGAAGAATGAAAAGTAAATGGAGAGTGAAGTTATTCCTCATACACTTAAAAAAATAAAAGTTCTTTAATTTGTAAGAATTCTCACATAATGTTAAACGAAGTGAGCCTCAATTACTGAAGCGTTATGTGTAAGCATCTATTAGATTTTCATATTAAATTACTAAAGTCTTATTGAAGCAAGCGATTAACTACTAATAAATTAATTAGTAATGAGTTTTAGATACCATTAAGCCTAAGAGTACTATACTCTTGATTCAAATAAGCTATGGATAACAAAAGATCTAATAACGCGTAAGGAGTTGGTTGATATATTACACGCCATGTCTTAGCATTAAAAGTTCTATAAATTCTGTATTGCACCATTAGGGCACGTGCTACAAAACCAATTGCCACTATCATTATTTACTCGTTATATTCACTCATGGCACGTTGTTACGAGTTGTTTGATATATTACATGCCATATGTTAACATTTAAAGTTCCAATGGTGCCATATGGTATCATATGGCACCTTTAAGGCACGTGCTACTAAGCCAATACAATTATCATTATTTACACGTGATATTCACTCATGGCACATTGTAACGAGTTGTTTGATATATTACATGCCATATCTTAGCATTGAAAGTTCCAATAGTACCATATGGTTTCATAGGGCACCATTAGGACACATGCTAGTAAACCAATAACCATTATCATTATTTTCTCGTGATAGTCACTCATGGCACGTTGTTACGAGTCGTTTAATATATTACATGCCATATCTTAGCATTGAAAGTTCCAAGGTTACCATATGGTATCATAGGGCACCATTAGGGCACGTGCTACTGAACCAATAACTATGATCATTATTTACACGTGATATTCACTCATGGCACGTTATTACGAGTCGTTTTATATTTTACATGCCATATCTTAGCATTGAAAATTCCAATGGTACCACTTGGTACCATTAAAACACGTACTACTAAACAATTCAGACATCACTATATACCGTTATATTCATTCATGAGACATCCTTGCACGTACACGTGCCATTAGACCGATACTTGCTATCACTAGTTACTCTTTTATATTCGTTCATGATATGTTGTTACAATTTGTTTGATATATTACATGCCATATCTTGTTATAGGAAATGTTTAAGAGGGTATCATAATGGTACCATTAAAGCACGTGCTATTAGAGCACGTACTTATTCCTGCTATCTCACGTTCGTACTTCTGCGTACTCTGTCCCATTTTAATGGATTGGTGAAAACAGACTGTGAAAAAGTTAATTCGTTTTCAAGTTATCGTAATAAATGCTAAGCTCCCTAGGAATAAAAAAATTCTCTTGATTTAGGGACCGAACTGCCCTTTTAATAATCGTCAAACACGTGCATCCTACACGCGCACCATCTCATTAACGTTTAGAGCACGCGCAGAACCGAACCCATGTTCTCAACACGCGTTTTACCAAATGCGAGGATAATTCGTTTCTTCCAGCAATTCAAGACATGATTGAATGAATTGCGAGATTGCAATACATGCAACGCAATGAATTGTGGGATTGTCTACAGACGGACGGACGGACAGCTGGACAAACCGATCACATAAGCACATTTCTATATATAGAAAATTTGCTAAAAATGTAAAAAAAGAATCACTGGTTAGAATGACCTGAAATTTGGCCTGAATATACGGGAAGAAGGGGGAAATGGTATGATATAAGAAAAAACAATAGTTCGAAATTTTAGCAGTAGATGGCGCTTTACTCGTCATAACATAAATGGGTTCGGCTACCAGTGGCATTTGAAACCCAATGCGACGGTTATTGCGTGAGTTGTAGATTAAACCAACTGTACCGTGCAATGTGCATTACTGTATTGTTTTTTTTTACAGTCACCGTTCTTGTTAAAAGAGCTTCACAAGCAGAGCGCGGTCCTTTATTGAAAGAGTCATGACGAGCTCCTCACACGCAATATGAGGAAAACGGCATGTACCCCTCGGTTTTATAAGAAATGCAATGTCAGGTGCGCAGTGAATTTTAAAATAGTAGCTACATTCAAAAACTCCGTGCTAGTCTTGTTAAGCATGTCGTGTTAAGCTATAGCACGATCCGTGCTAGGTTAATTTTTGAATGTGCTCGTGTTGTCTGTGCTGTCGAGCACGATTTGTGCTGCCACTAGAGTTGAGACAACACCACCTAAAGGCAAGGCCTGGGCGCTGAAATTTCATTACATTGTTACATCACCTCAGTTGGGAAAATTCAGAGCTTATTATTGGTTGAAATACAGTTAACAATTCCCTACTGAGGTGACGTAACAATGTAATGACGTTTCAGCGCCCAGGCCTTATCTTTAGGTAGTGTTGTCTACCTAAGGATAAGGTAGACAACACCACCTCTACAACACCACCTCTACAACACCACCTCTACTCAAAGTTTGAGCGCGAAATTTTTATACATTGTTACATCATCATAAAAAGACATCTTTAATCGCATTTCTACCAATAATAAGCTCTAAATTATGACTTCGTATAATGTATGACATTTCCGCGCTCAGGCTTTCTCTTTAGGTGGTGTTGGTTGAGACCACGGTCTATAGATATTCATGGTCATCGAGCTCCATTGTTAAAATGAAGCTAAAGTTTCTAGCTCCCGGTAGGGCGGGAACTCTATTGAAAAGTAGCGCTGCATGTACAATCTGCCCAACTGCGATTGCAGCGCCACCCTATCGGCAGACAGAAACTTTTCTTTCGTATTCAGTTTCAATGAAAATCTCTATCGCAGGTTGCGGTCGGGAATAGTGCGATCTATGCGGCACCTGGCGCGATCTGTTTTCCTTAGCTTCTCGAAACAATGGAAAATGGCCGAAGATCGATGACCATGAATATCTATAGACCGTGGTTGAGATCGATCAGGCAGCATATTGTTACATCACCTACGGTAGAGTATTGTTGATCATATTTCTATCAATTATAAGCACGAAATTGTCCCTATCGTAGGTGATGTAACAATGTATGATTTTTCCGTGAGCAGGCTTTCTCTCTAGGCGGTATTGTTTTGTCTGCCTGAAACAACAATGGAAATCAGCTAAATGAACAGGTCGTTAGCATCCAGTAAGTCGTGTCCTAATTATCGTGGTTACAATTTTCCCGCCAGATGGAGATAGTGGAGCTATTAGCGATGGGCACTTTACTTTCGACCCAATCTTCTCCGATTATCAAAAATAACTTTTCTGCTTTCCATAACCGATGTTCTTGAAGAAATAGAGTTCTTTCTACACTGGTTAATCATGGGATGATGGCGCAATTAATTCGTATAACTATAAAATATTCAGGTAAGCGATGTTTTTCCGCCATTACAGCTTTTCACAAGAGAGATGAGGAATGCCACAATAAGCATGCGCGCCAATGTCGTACTAGAGAGCTAACACGAACCACAGCCTACATGATTAGAGAAGGCTGTGCACAAACACGGACGAAAAAACCCCGTGCTCCGTGCTGGGCGTTTTGCAACACGGGACACGGTTCGTGCAGGAAGTGACATCAGATTTTTAGCAACAAGACACGTTTAACACAACTAGCTCGGAGTTTTTGAATGTAGCTTCTGATTACTTGCACGTTTATGATTTGTATTGTTTTAGAGCTAACAATGTCCCTTAACAATGTTTTCCCACCATTACGGATTTTCATGAGAGAGATGAGGAATGCCACAATGAGCATGCGCGCCAATGTCGTGCTAGAGAACTAACACGAACACGGAAGTAAAAAGCCCGTGCTCCGTGCTAGGCGTTTTGCAACACGGGACACGGTTCGTGCAGGAAGTGACATCAGATTTTAGCAAAACGACGCGCTTAACACGACTAACACGGAGGCCATGTAATCTATCTGCAGGAGGAACAATTCTCATGATTGATCTGTTAAACTATAAGTAGAAGTGATTGGTTAAAACAGTCCCTTGTTTTGTTCAATTTTCTGTTGGTTAAATTTTCTTTTAAGGTTTTCTTAAAAAGTTATAATATGAGGTTCATTCAAATGAAACCGAGATTATAGGAATGAAGCAAGAATATGCGCATGGAGGTGTGTTGTAGCATACGGGCGCATGCGTAAACATGCTAGGTAATCACGCGAGTCGCATTCGTCATCCAAAACGCGAGGAAAGAGGGACAGCGCACGGTGTTGAAAGGATCTCTTCTCATTGACTTCACATCTAAGGGCAATAACGTTAATGCGAATCGATACTGCGTGTGGCCGTCAAGAACAAACGTCCGGGAATGCTGACCGATGGAGTAACCCTGTTTCACGACAACGTCACGCCTCATACGGCCAATAGGACAACGGAGCAACTGATGAGGATGCAATGGAATGTCTCCTAGAACATACTCATTACAGTCCTGACATGACACCGCGCGATTTTAACGTTTTCGGACCGTTGAAACGACATTTGAAAGGACGACGATTCATATCGGACGCTGAGGTCCAATAGCAGGTCACGGCTTTTGTACTTCAGCAGCCAAGGAAATTTTATGAAAAGGCAATCCGTCAACTCGTGGATAGATGGAGTGCCTGCCTTAAAGCCACGATGTTTATTTCTAAACTTATTCAGGTATGTACCACCGCCTTTAAAAAATCTCGTTTTCATTTGACTGGCCCTAATATTATACATTCACTCATTTTGAAAAATAAAACTATGTACTTTATAGTTAACCATATTATTAGTACGGGACTACATTGTTTGTTGGATGTGCACGTTTTCTGTGAGGTGGGGTTTTATGCTGCTTAAGGTGAAACAAAGTTTACATGTACAAGATGTTGCAAATATACACAGGGCAGTACTGCTGGATAGCTTATCCGCTTGGCTGTAGGAACCCGCTCATAACAATACCACCTATAATAAAGGCCTGGGCGCTAAAACGCCATTCATTGTTACATCATCATCAGAAGGGCAAATTGTAAGGCTTATACGATTAACAATTCCCTAGTGAGGTGATGTAACAACATAGCCAACGAGAAAGACAGGCCTCGACGCGGAAAAGTCACCTGATCATAGTAGTCCGGCCAACAATCCAACCCTGATTGTTTCCAACAAAGGAAAAAATATTGATTGTTAAAATCCAAGATGGAAACAATGACGATTACACTGTTACTCGGACTAGTATGGTCAGGTGACTTTTCTGCGACGGGGCCTGTCTTTCTCGTTGGCTACGTGTAACAACGAGGCTAACGAGAAATACAGGCTCCGGCACTGAAAAGTCACCTGACCAAGATAAGTCTATTAACAATCCAACCTTCATTGTTTCCAACAAAGGAAAAAACCCTGATTGTTAAAGTACAAGATGGAAACAATGAAAGTTACATTGTTAATAGACCTATCTTGGTCAGGTGACTTTTCAGTGCCGGAGCCTGTATTTCTCGTTAGCGTCGGTGTAACAATATGAGCGGGCCCCTGCAGCCGAGCGGATAGGCTACCCAACAGTACTGCCCTGTATGCAGGGTGCGGCAGGTATTTGAGAACAAAACGACCTCCGCAGGTAAAAGGAGCAGACACTTAAGGTACCACAGAGCCTTTAATACAATTTACATTTTTGTACAAAGGACTAAAATATAAATATTTTTATTCAATAAAACACCGTCAGCCGCAATGACAGCCTCCACACACTGTCGGAACTGCTGGGAGGCAGCAATGAGGTGGGTCTTCTGGATTTCTGCCATTTCCTCCACAATAGCTGGCCTGAGAGCTTCGGCGGTGTTATGTGGATGACTGTTGGACAACCTCTCAACGACGCCCCAGACTAATAGTCCAAAGGGTTGATATCAAGGGAACTGGGGTGCCACTTATTGCGATGGATGTGGTCGTGAAGATTCCTCCGGATGCTTCAGCTTGTTGAGGAGGCGCTTGGCCCTGTCCAGTCGATTCTATTTGGTTGTCTCGGACACGAACTGTCCCCTCCGCAACACATACGACTTGTAACGGAGGTCTTCATGCATCAAACTTCAAATTGTCGCCTCATTAACCTGCAGCTCCCTCCCGAGTGCTCTTATGGACTTCCTAGGGTCTTCATCGATTGCAGCTTGGACCAGAACGGATGAATTCCGTCGTCATGATACGGTCCGAGCGCCGACAATGTCGTTTCCTCCGTGAAACGGTTGGCACATCACCACTGGCAGCGTCCAGTTCTCCCCGAACTTTGAACACGAACGAACGGGTGACTTTCAAGAATGCAGCAGTTTCGGAGTCAGAGTGTCCTATAGCCAAGGAGAAGATGACAGCATGTCGCTTCATTATCTGGGTTATCTTTAGATCCGCCATGTTTATCTGCCTCGTTTCGGAATTGTTAAATAGTAAGACGCATTGACTATTACTTCATACTCACGTGTTCTCAAATATCTGCCGCAACCTGTATTTGCAACACCCTATATATACACTGAATTGTATTTAATTTAGCTTTAATTTAAATGAAGAAACCAATCAAATCAATATATGATATGAACATAAATAATTAAACACCATATTTATAAGTACTTAATAGCTTATAAGTGCATATAAAATATTTTTAAAATCCAATCCTTTACAAGATTTTATATTTGAAAGCCATTAAAGTTGGTGCGATTAATGTTGAAGTTTAGGCTGATTATTTCACTGAATATTTTTCGATCTTGTTCATTAAAGTTGTATGGAAAATATGCAAATATTACCAAATTTCATCCTCGTGTCCATTACAGAGGATACAGTTATATTTTAAGAAAAATTAATCCCCCCTAGGAGGGTGTAGGAAAGTAGCGAACGCCCTGAGTTCATCTATTATTAAGCCCCATTTATTTTTTTTATCAAACACAGCAATTTTAATAGTTTACCGTCTTTCTTTTCTCCTCATTTCCGTTCGAATGAGATATGCCGTATGATGCTCTTTGAAAAAGTTAATAATTCTAAAGATGACGTTAAAACTACCTTAATAATTCTGAATCCCTGGGAGAATTTAACCCAGACGTCATAGCAAGGTAACTCATGTCTAGTCGAATCTGCATACCAAATTTCATTCTGTATCTATATACCTTACAGAGAGATGTACCCCCTCTAACTCCAACCCTTGTGGGCCAATGGAAATTTCAAACTAAAGAAGAAATTAAGCCTCCCGAGGAAAGTATAGAAAAGTAGCGGAAGCCCTGAGTTCATCTATTTTTACCCCTTTATCTGCACTTTTTAACCCCCTAGTTTTTTAATCAAAATATTGATTTTCTTGAATTTAAAATTTAGAAAATATAAAGGAACCCTATCTTCTTTCCTTTCTCAACATTTTCGATCGAATGATATATCACACAATACATGTTGTCATAATTCTAAAGAACAAGTGATTGCCATCCCCCCACAATTCCAACCCCACTGGGAAAATGTGGCCCAACTTCATAGAAGTGTAGATTTTACCTATATTAATATACATATCCAATTTCACTGCCTTACATACCTAAATATCACATAGATCACTTGGTCCCCTCTAACTCCTCCCCCGTAATTCCAACTCAAGTGGTCCAATCAAAACCAAACTAAATAGTGAAGATTCTCATGCCCATAGTAAGCTACATTCCGAATTTCAACCTTCTATCTCAAAAAATCTAGAAATTATGAAGGGGACGGACGGACGAACAGACGGACATTGTGAAACCAATAAGTAACTCCATTCTTCCGCTACTTAATAATGAAGCAGCACATGCCCGTCGTAAGCTACCGGGTGGCGCAAAAAAGGTGTTAGAAAGTTTATGTCTACCGTGATTTAATCGTACGTCGTAAATGATTTTCCTCGTGATACTATTCTATTGCAGTTCTGAACATTCTATGGCTCATTCATTGATGTCTCTCATTACATTTCAGAATGGAAGCACTAACGTTGGAACAGCGTGTGTTTATCGTAAAGAAATTTTAAGAAAACGCTGGAAGTAATGCTGTGATGAGACGTTTATTCAACAAAACATTTGATCCAAGAACAGCACGATCCGAAATGACCATTGTACGATGAGATTACAGGACAGAACTGAGAAGAAATTCGTGCAGTCAAAAACGATATTCTTCAGAGAGTCACCACGGAATTCAGTTCAAGGCTATACATACTGATTGCAACAGATGGAAATCACTTTGAAAACCTTCTGCATTAAATTTCAGGACGTCTGTTATAGACTAAATATGATAACAAGTATCTATAACCTCATATTATATCAGAGCAGACAAAAACTTTCTAACATCTTTTTTTTTTTGCGCCACCCGGTACATGCCAAATTTCAACCGTCTACGTCAAAAAGGATAGAAAATATGAAAGGGACAGACGGAGGACAGGCGGACATGATAAAAACCAATAAACTATTCTTCCCATGTATAGTAAGAATTGAAAAAGGGAAACATTTCACCAAAAAAAAAAGTCATAATATTTTTACGAATCAAGAGGAAAAAAGTTCATCTGTAGAAAGATAAAGTCAGTAATATACAAGAATATTCATAATGTTAGCTATCGTGGAAGGAATTAAAAAAAACCGCTTTTCATTTTCGTCCAAACAAAAATTAGAACGTTTTTTTTTCTAAGTGAAAATGAAAGGTGGAGGAGAAGAATAACGTGTGCAAATTTGTCCCTATTAATGCGAAATACTGAAAATGTATCGATAATGTAACCCACTTCATTTTTAAAGGACGACAATCTCTATTTAGCATAAGAAAGGCAAATCTCTTACATTAAGAAAACAAACAAAAGAATAATTGTGTGCATAATGAGAAGAAGAAAGTATTACGAAAATAAATATTTTTCTAGCTTCTGCTTTTAAATGTGTTTTCCCTTTATCTAGCCACGTTATTAAATTTTCTTCCTTTCTTTATTGACTTTAATAATGCACAAATATAATAAATGACTTAATACAATAAACCGGTCTAATAAACATCTTATAAATTCAAACAAATCATCAAAACCACATTTCGAGAAAATGCAATCTCATCAAGCATAATTCCAACAAATAAAAAGTTATATATCACAGAAATAATAAATTTACTTGGCTCATAATGGATTTTTCTCCTCTTCTTTAATTTGCTTGTTATTTATTTTATTCTGAAGAATGGTTTACATAGTATAGATTACAAGAGAAATTATACTTTGACTTCACATTAATGCGTTTACTCTCTAATTGAGAAATTGCATATTTTTACGAAAGGAACATATGCTAATTTGACTTTTTTACTAACTAATGAATCAAGTGTCAGTAAAAAGTGTCAAATAATCAAAATTACTTAATTTAAAAATTAAGAATTAAATTTAAAAATTATTTGGTTATGCTTTTTACCTGGTGTTGGCTTCATAATCGTCATCATAACTAAATGCCAAAACATGAAGTACGGGTGTCGAATGCTGGCATTGGACATCGTAGAGCAGCAGTGATGAGTCGAGTCTGTCGCGGTGCTAGACTTTGTTAGTGTCAGGTGGAGGAAATGCTAGTGAGATTGAAAGAGAGACAACAAGATTGTCCAGATGGGCGTGAAACAATGACCGAAATAAGTTGGAAGAGAGCCCCTTCCGATAGTGAAGAGAGAAAAAAATACAGAGACGGTAGAAACACGCGTTGCTTCAAAGGGTAATGCGTGGAAGTGGGGTGTTTGCTTGCGAGCTCGGAAGCGAGGCTTCCTTCGCCTAACGAAATCGATAAAAATGAGAGGGAAAGAACTTTTATCCCGACCCTTTCTAAGAGCAGGCAGAGCAAACCCAGACTCGACCGACGCTGGCGAGGACAAATCGGCCGACGAAAAGCGGCACGTTATTTAGTTGGACTGGCGAAGCCAGTAACACATGCGCACACGGCATTTACCGCTGTCGTGGTGAAGAGCAGGCGAGATCTCGCGAGAGTTTGCGGGAAAATTAAAGCTCACGACAGGCGGACGAATGCAGCCTGCGTGCTTCTTAAGAATTCCTTTTGCCACGCCTAGTAAATTGCTGGAATCAATGCTCATTCACGAAGTAATTCTATTAGCACTTCCGCAGGAGGAGAAAATTAATTAGGAGGACTGTTCTCTTCCTTTGGCTTTTGTAAGGAACAGATTTGTATAGTACACTTTCGCTATTTCGAACTTCGTTAATCCGAAATGATTGCTACTCCGAATTAAATTATATGTTAAATCATATTCATACCTAATAAGAATTTTTCAATTTAGAATTTAAGTCAGGATTTATGATTTTTTTTTTCAGAATATTTTCTTGTTATATACAGGTTTTTAGGAATTAATGGACTGACGTTACCCCTCCATTTTATTACCAGTTTTCCCGATTCCTGTTCCTATTTTAGTAATGCAGTTGCTATTTTTCTGATATTTTCCTTAATCCCTATCTAGTGAAACATTTAACGAAGGAGATTTCCAAGAAACAAAGAAATTATGAATTATGAATTTCCAAAGAAACAAAAAATCCTTGCACATCTTCCCTTGCATTTCCAGGCTTTCCTTCGGTTCTCCCTAGCAAATACTTTCTCCTTCCCCTCCCCCCATACTGTGTCTGTATACAGTAGGGGAATATATTATGTATAAGGCGTTTTCTAATGTCCCAAACGTCAGTAGGGGAATATATTATGTATTATTTTTTGTTTTGTCTCTATCCAAAACGTCAGCGTTTTCAAGGTCTTACCAGTCTATGTTCAATTTTGTTTTTTTCATGGGGTTTTGTGTCTCGTCCTTCTTTTCTTCTACATCGTTATAAATACATAAATAGAAACGCTGATACGTTTACAAATTTAACTAGAATATATTTGAACGTTACATTAAGCGTGTATGCTTTATACATTTTTAAATACGTTATTCTTTGCAAAAAAATTTAAAAACAAAAAAAAACAAAAACAAAAAAAACCTGCCCTTTGTTCGCTCGGATTAGGAGGAATTTGCTACAGTGTGTCTTAAAAAGAACTGATGGTTTTTAAAATGGAATAACAAGCAAACGCCGACAGTTGTTGAAATTATACTGCCGGTTTGTATAAGTTTTTCATACAACTGGTTACTGTATTTGGATGAGTTGGTGGCTGAATTGGCGGGCAAAGTTGTGCGTCCGCAGTGGTCATGACGATACCAAACGTGTAGGTCGTTAGGAATGTCATTAAGCGCAGTCTGAAAAGAACGGTCCGCAAAGCACAAGGAAACATACGAAAACATACATTAATTTCCTGCAA
Organism: Rhysida immarginata; assembly: GCA_023313115.1. Lineage (NCBI taxonomy): Eukaryota > Metazoa > Arthropoda > Chilopoda > Scolopendromorpha > Scolopendridae > Rhysida > Rhysida immarginata. Next base: position 180,983 of record JAHWFO010014064.1, read on the forward strand.
GTATAACTGTAATAAACTCTCACATTTTGTCTGTTATTCCATTTCAAAAAGCCTCAGTCTTTTATAAGATACATTATATATCTGCTTTGTATTTGCAGTAAGGAATTTCAAAATTTTCAGTAAAAAGAAATAGTTCCAATAATGCTTGAAAAAATGGAATACCTTGCCTCATTTTTCCCCTATATATAGGGTGATTCAGAAAAGTAGTTCAAGAATGAAATACCAAGTACAGTTTGTAGCGGGGAACAATATTTTTCCTATAAACATGGGTCCGGAAATGCATCCTTACAGAGATAAAGTTTTTAGGAGGTAGGAATGGACGTGCGTTACCCGGACGGCATTGGTAGGGTCCATGTAAATTAGGATCTAAACATGTAAATTGTTCGTGTTCTCTCCTTTAAAAGAGAGGAAACGAAACATGAACTCCATTGTCGTACAATGGATCGCTTGACTAATGCGGAGCTGGCGGGCATGCATCTCGTCTACGCCGAGGCACAGGGTAATGCTACTGAAGCGGAAAGGATTTACCAACAGCGTGATCAGAAGTCAGTGAATCTCCGGACATCTTCACAAGAGTTCGCGAGAACCTCGTCCGCAGACTATACCTGCATCGAGGCTCAGGGTCGGCATTTTGAACACCTACTGTAATGTCATTCCTACCTCGTACAAGTTGCATTATCTCTGTAAGGATGCATTTCCGGACCCATGTTTATAGGAAAAATTTTGTTCCCGCTACAAACTGTACATGGTGTTTCATTCTTGACCTACCTTTCTGAATCACCCTGTATTTAAAATCAAAAGTGATCAAAATTTGAGAATTGCTAACTTTATCCAAAACTTATTTTGGTACAATGCAGACGAAACGCTTTGAATGACTTGTAGGGCTTTAATTCTATAAATTTTTGTATGAATACATTTAAAATTATACGGGTTCGTGCCAAATCTGCCGAGTATGTAACCATCAACAGCGCGTAGCCAATAAAAAGAGGTACGTGGCGCAAGTTGCTTGTTGAGTTGAAGTGTCTGTAGACATTTCAATCTTTGCTGTTATAGGTAAAACGAACGCTCTATTAGCAAAAGGCAGCGATCAGCTTTTGCGCCAAGGGTGGCAACATTTCCGAATCTGCGGAGTTCAAACTGTAAACTGTTCTCGAACTGTTATGATGAAAGTATATCGTGATTTGACAAACGGCATCTTACGAATAAATGGTGTTGAAACTGCGGAGCACTATGAGGCATTGAAAAGAGACGTGAACGTCGCAAGCCCCGTCCAAATGAATTACAGATTCCTAATTCCTAATGCCCCCCCCCCATAATTCCTCAGATCTAAACGCAATCGAGCACCTTAGAGATCGCTTAAACCGCCATATTAGCTCCTTGGATTCTCCACCGAGCACTCTTACACTATGACGCATTGCAATTTGCATGGTTCCAGATACCAGTAGATATCTTCCAGCTTCTTATTGATTTTCTTCCACTCTGTCTAGCTACTGTTCGAGGTACATCCGTCTTGAGGTACAAGGTATTAATCGCACATTTCTTTATTTGATCACGTGCGTTGGTGAGTTTCCAAAAATTTTTATTTTAAAAAAATTGTTCTTCGTAACTAGTGAAATTTAAGCATTTTACTACTTTAGGAAATAGTAATCTACAACTTCTCCGTTAGACCAATGACACCAATTTAACACCCCTCCCCTCCTCTTCCCCCGCTTTGTTTACTTCTTCCTATGGCAAGTCTGCTATACACTAACGGAGAAGCTGTCTATCTACTAACGGGCAATTTTTTATTATTTCTAATTAACTGCAATTTTTAATGAAACCACGTGTTTTAATGAAATGTGACTGTACTATGTCAGTTCTAAGCCTGTTCTAAAACTGTTCTTTTGGGTTTTTTTGGGTTTTTTTTTCTAATAGGATGTCAATGCTGTAATAAAGTATATGCAAAAGTGTTGTTTCTTTTCATTTTTGCATGTTTACTAGAATTTTGAAAGTTATAATGAGTGTTTCAAATATGAGATTTTCATGACAGGTGATTTGGTAGAAGTAAAAGATGAAACAATAGGTAATAGCAATAAAAATTATTGGTAATAAAATATTGTGACAAAATTGAAAAAAATACCAAACAATGAAAAGTATGAATAATAGTAATAACTAAGAAAAAGAACTCTTTAACCACAACAAGAATAACAGAAAAATGCAACCTGAATGCGCATTTCGAAAGCAAAGCTTCCATCATTCAGCAAGATCAGGGAGAACACTGTAAGACCATCAGCTGAAAATCTTTGGGTCGAGATCATAAATCAGCTTTTCAAATGATTTTGTTACATGTGCATTTGGGGACGAGAAAATATTGCTATTATGAACACGTGTGAGGGTCCTCTGCGATTTTATCATGGACATTAAATTTGAGAACGAGCAACTTCGAGCAACTAGCAATCTGAGGGAGAACGTTCGGCAAAGCGACTAAATCTGTGGCGTGAAAAAACTGGATGATCCACCATGACAATGCATCCTTTCACCGAGCTCTCCTCACGCGTGATTTTTTTGCGAAAAACAACATGATTTCGCTTTCAGATTTGGCTCGTGCAGACTTTGCCTACTTTCCTAAAATGAAATCCAGTTGAAAGGTCGCCGTTTTGATACGATTGAGCAGATCCAGTGCGAATCGCAGAACGTGCTTGACTCGTTTCAACAAACAGACTTCCAGGACACATTCCTGAGATGGCAGGAACGCTGGACTCATGGATGGCTTCGCAAGGGGACTATTTTGAAGGGGACGCTATGTAATTGTATTTAAATAAGGTGTTTTCTCTTTAAATGAACCAATCCAGGAACTTTTTTTGGTCGCAACTCATAGGTGTAAAAGATTTCCAAGTATTGATTTCCAGGTATTTAAAGCTATGCTAAATTTTCATTGAGAGGACAGATCTCCCCACTCCAGTTACGAAAGAACTAATTTGTCCACGGTGAATTACATTTTGCAAAACATATACTTTCGCATTTTAATAACGCAACTACTTACTCCTCTTTAAACAATGTGCCACATTTTATGGGTTATGCTATACGCTGAATATCGCAAAAATTAAATTTCAACGCAAACTAACGCTCTAAAAATGTTAATTTTAAAGTAGCTTATTGGATTTAGTTGGCAAAAATTAATTGAAAACGTCCTCGAGACAGCCATTGTTCTTTGCAAAACATATTTGCTTCTCAAATAAAATGTTGCGTTTTTTAAACCTTCCTACCAAATATAAATATATTTTTGAATTTAACAAATGCAGAGTATATAAGTATTATTACATCAATCAAATTAAACTGTCCAAGATTCATCTCTCTTATTTTATTTCCCATACCTACACGAGCAAGATCGACACAGTTTGCTCCACAGCGATAACAATACAAGCAATTTTTTGGGGTCATCCAAGATTGTGGGAAACTGTCGCACGTCCTGAGTGCATCCTTACCGCAGCCTGATGAAGAAAAACGGTATATACAAGGTGTTTTTGAATTGAGTACAGATTTTTTGGGAGATGATAGAAGAGGTCCTTAGATGTATTTTTTGTCATATGAACATG
>JAHWFO010014064.1:184957-213597 GCA_023313115.1 Rhysida immarginata
AATGCAGTATTGTAAGTAAACGGAGCTGCGGGGACCCCATGTTCATACGACAAAAAATACTTCTAAGGACCTCTTCTATCACTCCCTAAAAATCTGTACTCAATTCAAAAACACCTTGTATATCCAGTATATAGAGCGTTATCTGATCAGTTTATGAAGACTTCAGGTCTATTTTTAATGTGAATATTTTCGTATACAAATTCATTTGAATAAAAATAAGGAATAACGATTAATGTTTTTATTCAAAAATTGGAAATTAGTCCTGTGTGAGCGATTTTGCTCTCTCATATCATTTTCAAGCTTCTTTTCTTCCAAGATGCTTTGTTGTAAAAGATGTGATCTTGAAGATAAAAAGAAATGAGGTGGAAGTTGAAGCACTATTGTATATGTTAATTTGATGGTATCCAAAACAAAAATTAAGGGCATAACATGCATTAAACATTTTTTCATGCACATTACGATTAACCGCCCCCAAAATATCAGTTACCACGACGGCTACACCCTGAGCCTATGTGATATTAAAGGAAAGCGCATCAGGGAATGACCGCCCTTAATTTAACCGTCTGGATAACTGATACTTTGGAGACGGAAAAATCGTTGAATGTATAAAGATAAACCTAATTAAATGAACTTAAAAGCAGTATTCGTTTTATTTATTATTTCATAGAATAGCCATTTTTCTCATTTCTCAGCTGGTTTACATTTGTTTATGTAGCACTAAATTAAAATTTAAAATATAATAATATAATCTCGGACGATTAATACTAATAAAAATACTAATCTGCCTAAAAATATTTATTAGGCATGTTTTAACATTTCCTTAATTTTTAACTTTGTTCTCCACGACCGTGCGGATTTCCTCAATTATGTTCACTCGGAGCCTATAAAATTACTCGTTATTTCTGTTTTTTACTGACCAAAATGAAGAAAAAAAGATAAAATATAATTTTAATATTTTGCTTTAATGTTTTCAATTTTTAAAACATTTTTGGAACATTTACAAATTTCTCTCAAAAACACTTCAAAAAGATTAAAAAAAAACCTATAATTTAGAAAAGTCTAGTGTTAAAATTTTACAGAGAACTTTGGAGCTTTGTTGATGTGAAATGAAACAAAAACAGTTTTGGCACACTCAATTTCTAGGCAACGATAGACAAGTCATTAAAATTTTTCCACTAACATCTTAATAAAATCACTTGATTTGTTTTATTTTGTTGCTTATTGAAGAGTAACGCTGGAGAGAGACACTTAATTAGAGAAAGAAATTGATGCCACTGGTATATTTGATGACTGAAGTAAATAGGAATTATTAATCCCTTGGGCCGCGAAAGGTTTAAAGGCGAAAGTATTATGGCACTGCTACTTGCCTTTCGCGCGCACCGATGGACTTTTTTTGGAGCACATTAAGAGCATCGTCTCAAGAGAAAGAGCAAGTTAACATTGAAAAGAATTTCTAGCAAGAATAAAACTGCCAATAATAAAAATTCTAGCATACCACACCATTCAAAATATTCCGAAATTTTTAAGAGGATTTAGTAATCACCGAAACAACGAATAAGCGCTTGCATCGCGGTTGGCGGTCGCACTTTTGAACAGCTATTGCGCATTAATCAATAATACTTAAGATGTCAATTCAACGGATAACAAATTTGTTTATAAATTTTGTAGTTTTATGCGTTCCTTTCTCTTCGGCTACGTCTTCAAATGAGATGAAGATAAATTAGACAACATCCAGCTTTTATTATTTATCAGTAACCTATGATTATTTATTCATGTATTTACAGTCAAAACGAAATGAACGAAGTGACGTCATAAAACTTTCGGTCTTATTAACCCCGTAATAAGTTCTATTTCAAAAAAAATGAAAACGTTTTTCGAACCGTAGTAATGTCACCTATCCGCCCTAAATGGCTGTGATGCTTATTATGAAACACACTGTGCATTTATTTAAAAAAAAAAAAAACGGAACGATGATTTTCGCATCAAATAGTCTGACATGGTGCCTGAAAAGTATTTATTAAGACATGCATTCAAAGTAAGTGCACGGCGTGGAGTAGTTCAAAAAATTTGCATGGCGCTATGAACAGGTAGAAAAAGCCGTTTAAATTGAAATTTACAAAAAGGCACTGAAACATGTCAAATATATCATCGTCGCTTATATTGTCAGTTATATCCGCTTCTGTCGCTTTCACCGGAATTCGTTTTCTGGGATAAAATGGCATAATGTCCGTTTGACGTTACGTTGGAAACTAACTTTGACCAGTTTCACAAACAGTGATCGGTGATAATATGCGGGTTGGTTCAATAACTCAATTGTGGCCGATCAGAGAATTCCATTCCGCATACTTTACTTTCATAGCAGCAAGCAACATCCACTTAAAGAAAATTTCTTCTCTGTAGTGATATTGCTTACTTTTAATTATAATACATGCTACTAATAATTATAAAATATCCTTAAGTTTTCCTTAAAAATTTAAAGCGATATGTATTAACATTCATAAATTCATATATATCCTTTCAAAAAAATATGATTATCTAGTTTGTTATTACATCGAAAGATGGCGATACTTTATTAACGCTTTTCGATTCTCTACATGCAACCGATTTAAGCCAGTCAGTCATGGAAGATACTCCTGGTTTTGTCGGTTATTATGTTTAAGTTTATAAATCTTATTTGGAATACCAATGAATATTATGTGATAACGATAACAAATCATTCTTAACTTTAAATATAAATATTAAAATTTTAACTGCTCAATGAGCTCATATTTTTTAATCTTCATTTTTTTAATATTAATAATTGTTGTCACCATTAAAATTGAGATGTTTCCACAGTGATGTATATAGCGAGACTGTGCATGAACAACTTGGGACTTTCTTTGATTGGTTGGATAATTGGGGTTTAAGAGAGCGTCAACTGCCGTGGTCATTTTGCGCACAAATCTGATCTAAGGTAGATCATCTATAACAATAATCTGGTATAAGGGAAAAAAGATATTAAGACGAAGAAGAATTAGTTGAAACACAATAAAATAGTATAATGAGTATACTCTGTTCAACGAAAATTTGACTGATCGTATCAAATCATATTTCCGATTTTCAATTGTTAACAATCAAACGTTCTAATGACACGCCCAATCAAACTTTCATTGAACAAAGTATAGTTGAGTTTAAAAATATTAATGTTCTTTAAAAAAATTAGTTAAGGCATCGTTATCCAACGATATAAGGGTTTTAGCATCAAAATGTTATAAGCAGTAGCGGCTCGTGACCAGAGACAAATGAAAGTAAGAGACTGGCAGTGCCCTATTCATTTTGCTGAGCGCTACTGGTGCCACCGGAAGTGCAGCGATCGCCATTAAGAGAATGGCAGAAACCTAAGGTGGCGTATGTTCTCAATGTTATTTCAGCTGTTTTTGTAGATGACTTCAAGAGGTATTAGTAAGCGTAACCTGTTTTCTGATTTTTTTAAAAAAACTTTATTGCATTAACTAACGATAACGTATACTTTTAATGACTTTCAATAGCTGATTCAATGCTTTACGAATTTTTAAAAGAGCGCGTACAACTCGCAACTCTTATCGTTATTGTAATAATGGAGGCTTAGCCAGAGACAAGTGAAAGCATAGATGAAGAAAACTGAAGAAGCAAAGTTATTTCTTCATCCTTGGTGAAAGTAAATGAATCTAGAGGAAGGATGAATTTATTTTTTAAGTCTTAACTGATTTTTATTATTAAAAAAGTTGATTCTTATAACTTAATCAGTCTTAATACCTAATAAATATTTTCATTTGTATTGCTAAATAAAAAGTAAATTTGAAGCCTCTTCATACAGCATTACCAATGGAGTTTCGAAAATAGCTTCAGTTACACAAAAAATTTAAATTGATTAATTCTTTATTGATTTTTAAATATAATAAGTCGTGATAAGACACTGCGTATATTTTCTCCACTTATTTTTTCTGTCAGTCGCTTGGTTTCATGGTGATATCGAATATTACAGTATGTGATGACAATAAGTCTAATAAATCGAAGCACATGATCGTCAGAAGGACTCATTTCAAATGAATGGTGAGCTAAATTAGTGAAAATATTAATTTTGTTTTCGGTTATAAAATGTAATGTTTTTGCTAGAATTTTGATAGGCATATTCAATTTAATTGCTCTTTGCTCTCCTAGATTATAAAATTCACTCCTAATGATTTTTTCTGAAATTTTGCACAGGTATACTACATCTTTCGATGGTGTGATAAGGCCTCCTTATTTTTTTTTCTCAATGAAATTAAGGCTGTGTGTCTCTGATATTGCTCTTTCAACCCTTCTTTACATTGAATGCAGATTATAGATTTAATTACAGACCTAGAAACGAAACCTGCCGAATCACAATATTTTGACAAGATTTTAATATCAGGGATTGGATAATATTGAGACGCGTCATCTGATATGGATTCATGATTATATTCATCAGAGTTATACATGAATTAATGTTTTGATGCGTAATCACTCAATTTTAACCTGGTAAATTTAATGCCAATCAATTTGTCATTAATTTAATGTTTAATAAAAAATGCTGTATAATTTTGCTGCCAAAATAAAAGATGTATCCACTTTTTACGAAGAATGTCATCCTTTGGAAATCTACAGCGCAAATGTTTCGTCTTCTAATTTTGTAAAGGCAGGACATTTAAACTGGAAGATATTTAAACGTTTAATTGCTATCAATAAACAAACCTAACATAATTTATCAAATATTAACTAATTGATTGTAAAATTTTAAATTAAAAGAAAACCTGGTAACCTAAAATATTTTTGAAAAAGTACTTAAATTGTTTTTTTTTTTGTTTTTTTTTTTAACGAAAAACGAAAAGGAAGAAATAATTCTCAGTTCAATAAAATAATCAGTTTATTAATCCAAATATTGTAATAAGCAATTAACTAATAATATAATTACTTGTGAACTGAAGTATTGGATCTTTTTTTAAAAAAAAACGATTTGACCAATATGTATGAGAATTTCGTCCAGTTAGTTATTAGAAGGAGGGATTATTTCTGCGATGCTATTAATGCAGTGCATGCATTCCTATGGATTTCGGTCTGAATTTAGTGCTGCTTCTCTCCTATGGTACATGTGCACAAATTACCTCCGCGAGCAATAGATTGCTTTTGTGTTTTTATTATTACTAGCCCTACCTAAATTTGACAACAAATTTTGTTATATCGTGAATTAACAACATAATTTGAATGATAGTCAACCGTACTTTCATTTTTGGTGGACTTAACCTTTAACTTTAATTTATTTTTAATCAGATATTAAATTAAAAACGACTAAAAGCTTCTCTAATTTGAAATGGGGCAATTGGTAAAAATTAATGGAATCGATTAAACTTAATTTTCTACATTAAGGAGAAATAGTATTAAAATAAGATTAATAATATAACCATCTAATTTTTAAAAGCGAATTTTTTTATAATTCCATCTATTAAAAACTAATATGATTCTTTTACAGTTTTGATGAGTTTTTTTAAAATAATAAAACCCAACAATATTAAATACAAACGCATTTTGTTTTAGACAGAAATTCATGAAAAAAATAATAGTTTATACAGAGGGTATTTCTTAAACGTATTCGGTTCCCTTCTGGGAACTTGCACATATGCACAGTTCTTCATCATCTCCATGGTTAGTGATTGTGTGCTTGCTCTTTTCTCTTTCGAGAACAGCGTGGTAATAAAAATTTGACTTAGGTCATTATGAAGCAGACATCAGATGTGACGCTTGATATACGAGGATTATGAGAAACTTGGGCTATTTTGAAGAGAAAACAGCCTTGAAAATAAACTTTAGTAAATAATATTCATATGATTTGCGATTTGCCAAATACAAAATTTGGGGTCGGGTAATTTTTGCAAACGACCTACACATAATTGTTGAATAGCAAGATTAGCTATCAAAATGCTTCTGAGAATCCAGATTTCGTCACACGTACAATCTTTTAAAGAACACATTAAAGAAGGCTTTAATCTTTCTTCAAGGCCATCTTATGATATATTGTTTTAAATTCTTTTCCAGCTTTTTGTCCAAAATAAACGATTGCACAAAATATCACATAGTTTTTCCATATTTTATACATACCATAGGTTTCACAGTTGCGAGCAAAAGTTCTGAACTAACCCCACAAAATAGTGCACGTTCACTTGAAATTTCTAGATCTCAATCCTCTTCAAAATTCCATAGTACTACGTTATCTAAATTGAAATATCAATTTGGATGTACCGGGTGCCCCAGCAAAATATGGACAAATCCAACAGCTTCCAAAATCCCTTGCTCATTTGAAAATACACACAATAAAAGCTATTATATTTCAGAGGTTATTGCTATTTTTTTTTACTCATTACAACCATTAGCTGTGATAACTTCCTCAATTCCTGGTCGAATACTTGCGCATCCTCTATTCAACTGGTCTTTATCAAAGTTTACAAATGCTACCGACATAGAAGCTTGAAGGATGCACAATGGGTCGTCTGGGGTTATTAGACACCCCTTAAATAACGTTCCATACGTAATTATTCATGGGGTTCCAATTTGGACCCCAAAATGAGCTCGTGGACTATTTGAATGATGGTTGGGGTTCTTGCATGATTGTCCTTCGAATGAAATCGCCGTGTTCAGTTAGCAGAACTTACTTCATATGAAATCGGTATGTTTAATGGTCTTCATTAATGGTTTATTAAGTAGCGGAAGAATGGAGCTACTTATTGTTTTCACAATGTCCTCTGTCTGTCTGTCCGTCCGTCCTTCTGTCCGTCCGTCCCCTTCATAATTTCCACATTTTTTGAGATAGAAGATTGAAATTCGGAATGTAGCTTACTATGGGCATGTGCACCTTCACTATTTAGTTTGGTTTTTGATTGGCCCACTGGGGTCGGAGTTTCGGGGGCGAAAATTAGAGGGGACTAAAAGGTCTACGCGTATTTATGCATATAAAGGAGTGAAATTCGGTATGCTGGTTCCTCTAAGCAAGATGAACATCACTGTAAAGTTTGGACCGAATTATCCCAAAAGGGTCGGAATTGTGGGGGTGGCAATCACTTGGTCTTTAGTGCTTTATGGCAACATTTAGTGTGATATATCATTCGGTCGAAAATGATGAGAAAGGAAAGAAGATAGGGTTCTTTTATATTTTCTAAATACAAGGTTCGAAAAAATCAATTTTTGATTTTAAAAAATGGGGAGTTAAAAAGTGCAGATGAAGGAATAAAAAAATAGATGAACTCAGGGTTTCCGCTACTTTCCTGTACCTTCCTCGGGAGGCTTAATTTCTTGTTTATTTATATAATAAACATAAGTCCAAAAGTCAACGGTGGCAATATTTTATAAATCCGCTTAACATCGTAACAGTGAACTTCCATGTCAGTAGACAGGTCCGCTTCAAATCACAAACATTCACTCTACATTCTATCACATATTTGGTATATTACAGTGATTAAACAAAAAGTTTGATTTATTTACTTTGAGATGCCGCGCTTCATTAATTCAGAGATGGAAGATATGCACTTGGTATATGGCATGATGCAGTGAGAATTTATCGTGAACGTTTTTCTCGAACATTATTCCAGATCACCAAAAATTCATTCGTTTACATAACCAATTACGACAAACTGGTTCATTTTATGCAAATAGGCGTAACGCCGGTCGGAATAAGGAAGCATGGATCGAATCAGCAGTCGAACAAAAAATCCTTAGCAGGTGCAAGAAACTCCCCAAACAAGTACATATTTGCTTTACGTAAGGAGATAAATCATAGGCTTCTAAAAAGATTTCTTTACGTTGAAGGACTATATCCATAGCATTTTCAGAGGGTCCATAAATTAGAGCCTCGGAATTATTCAGCACGCAGAGATTTCGTTTAGTGGTTTATGCATCGAGCCTGCGATTCAACTGCCTTTCCTACTTATATGCTATTTACGGACGAAGCAACGTTTACACGAGAGGTGATTTTTAGTTTTCATAATTCTCATATCCGGGCAATTGAAATTTTCATGCCACAAGGGTAGGTGGGTGGTTTCGAGAAAGATTCTCCGTTAACATTTGGACTGGAACCGTCCAAGATAATGTGACTGTTCCATATTTCCTTCCTACCCGACTTAACGGGAATACTTATCAGATATTTCTAGAGAAACGTTGCCTGAATTGTTAGAAGGTTTATCCCCAAATATTAGAAGAGAAATGTAGTTTCAATATAACAGGTATCCCGTACATTTCAGCATGTAGTATGTGATTACCTTAACATCAATTTTAAGGGACGCTGGATTAGACGGGGAAGACCTAATCATCTTTTATGAGGACTGGTTTTTGACTTGGGGTGTTTTATTTAATGTCCCTGCTTTAGTCTCCTCATTCCCTTTAAAATTGGATTGGTTAAACGTAGATGACGATTCTTCTGCATTGTAAACTTCTTATAAACTTCTGAAGATTTCTGAAGCTCATTCCCTGTATTTTGCGAGTCAGTTTTGACAAATACATGGTAATTAGAGTATTTGTGCCTATGGGTGCGTTCATGTTTTTGCATAAGGTAAAGATTAAAAAAAGTTAGTCCACAAAATCGGCAAGAATAGTGCTCCTTATAGTCGTATCTCTTGGCCCCCAAGATCACCCGATTTCTCATTCCTTAATTTATTTTTATGGGGATTCATGAAGAACCTTATTTATGAGACACCAATTACCTCTGAAGACGATCTTGTTACGAGGATAACAGTGGCTGCTGGAAATGTTCAGGAAATTCCTAGAATCTTTAAATGGGTGCGGCAGTCACTGTTACGTCGAATTACTGCCTGTAATACTGTGGCAGGAGGTCACATTAAGCATTTACTTTGGACCACGCTAGTAAAATAGAAGTTAAGGAATATCTTATTTAGTGGTCTGGCAAAAAAAGTTCACTAGTGCAAATTTTTGTCACCACGCGCGCTATAATGTTATAGTGCGTAGAATGACTTTATAACCAGAGGCCGGCAGCCATGTTGTGTCCAATCGGTCATAGACTAAAGTAGCTAGGGTGGCCAGGTGATCCCACTGAAAAAACCGGACAGATAGAGGACAAAACCGGACTAACTGAGCTTCCATTCATTAATGACACGACATAGATCATCTTTAATGTGCTAGGAATCTCCCAAAGTGTTTTCATCAAAGTCTAATGCATTGTCCTTCTGGAAGGATGTGACGGGACATGTGTGATATTTCGTTAATATCTCACATGGCCCGCCACTACAGATATGCCGTTTATTAGGCATGTCTGTGTTGTCTAATATTAGTCGTAATACAGGATATTGGGGGTGAAATTAGCAAAGAAAGCAGAAAATAGAAATGCATTTGTTAGTTAGTAGGGGGGGAGGATTGTATAAGGAGCATTTGTTAGCTATGAAGACGGGAATTAAATTTTAATAGAAAAGAAAACGAAGGGAGAATTTGGGCTTTATTTCATTTTGTTTTATCGCTCCCGTTCGGTTTTATGTTAATGGCATTGGCAAGGAGAAAATTGATAATATAATTGTGGTAATGGCGACACTGGGCTCGACAGAAACATGTGCTTTCTTTTGTTTAAAGTTTTGGCGGGAAATCGATGAAGGAACAATGAACGAGGAAGTAGAGAAAGAGCTGCCACAACAATGACCTTCACCCGGAGTTCCTGGAATTTCGACAGAGCAGCCAATAAGGTGAAAGGTCAAAGCAGGCAGGAACAGTAGAGAGAAATAGAAAAAAATATATATATATTCGATATTCAGTGCCCAGACTTCGAGGAGAATAGAAGCAAGAACTGGACTCAAAAAGAAAAAAGGTGAATATCTCACACTGGGTGTTCAGAAAAGCACGACCACGCAGGGCTGAGCAGCAAACCATGAGGCAGTGAGAGCGGCGGCAGGATGTAGGAACCGGCCACTCTACGACCGTCCCGAGTCTCGGCGGCGAAAGGTAGGTGAAGTCGCTTGAGCGGCAGGTGGTTTCGGCTGGCGAGGAGCACAGTGCAAGAGTATGGGCGTGAGCGGTTGGGACTTTGCGGACTGGGGAGGTCGGCACGATAAAGTATAGCTTCGTGGCCGTATCTCCCACCGAGTCGGACACCTGTGGCTAGTGCCCCACGACGTAACTCAGACAGCCGGGCTGTAGAGAGAGCGAGGCGTGTGGGGGCTAGCTTGCAAGAGCCGACGGATTCTACCGATCGTTGGCCGAGACGCAGCAAGGCGAAGCAGACTGACCATGTAAGCTCAGCGGCAGGAAGTCAGAACGACGGCGAAGGTATACAGCGATTTGGTGTCAACTAATGGTAGCATTCGCAAGTGACTGTACACCAGGCAGATAAGTACTGTGTAGTGTGTCAATAGACAACGTGTGTGTAATAAATAAACGTGATTTGTTTTCTCTTTGATAATGAGTATGGAGATAAGGGCAGCGAAGTCATTAGGAGTAGAGCTAGTGTTTGCCATTTATTGTGATTGATATTGATAGTATATTTAGTAGTGATATGAGTGAGAGATAATTTATTGTTATATTTGTTTGTAGAGTGCATAGTTGGTAGTCATGATTGGAGCTTATGTTATTACAGAATTCAAAAGTCGACTAATTATTTTTTTTTGTATAGTAATCTTTGTTTGAAGCATTTATATTAAATAAAGTACATGCCTTTTTTTTGTTTACATTATATAAAAGAAATGATTCTATTTAATTTATTCTTTTATGGTTTTAGCTTGTTAAGTGATTATTGCCAATGCCATTGACATGGAAACGGAAGGGGGGGTGTATAACGTTATAAAGGAGTTTTAATTTAAATGGGTGTGGGGGAGTTTTAACAATGGGAAGATGTGAAGATTAAGCCACATTAAGGTAAGTGAGGGAATTTAATATTAGAAAAGACAGACCACTATACGATCGTAATAAATAGGAATGGAGACTAAACGATAGTTGTTGGTAATGATTTGCTTAGTTAAATTGATAGAGCAGTCTCTAGTTATTGAATTAAGTGCGGAGCGAGGGTGTTGTTGCGTTACAAAATGCATTGGGACGCATCAGCATCAACGTTTCGTCACAAGGAAAAATACTGAATGCCAAGAGCCTGTTGCTGACCGCTTTCATTGAAGCAATAGCCAATACAAATTCGATCGTTATTATTGGTAGAAATACGATTAACAATTGACGACGTTAGGTGAGGTATCAATGTATGACGATTCTGTGCGCATGCCTTCTCTATCGGGTAGTGTTGCTCGTATGTTATGATAATCATTTCGGGAAGAAACTGCCATATTTGAGGTTCGACCCCAAAAAAACGAACATTTGGAGAAAAAACAGGACAGAGGGAAAAAAAACCGGACAGATGACTAAAAAAAAAAACGAACTGTTCGGTCAAAATCCGGACACCTGGCCACCCTAAGTGTAGCAAAAACAAGAAATTTTGCACTGGTGGCATTAAAAAAAACCTGGAATTAACGGAGTGAGCCAATAAATCGAAAATAAAAGTCCACTTTTAATTTCAAGGCCTCTATCTTCTAAACGGTTGGACCAATTGAAAAAACACCAAGAATAAAAAATTTCTCGAATATTGTGTACAATCTGAATATACCATTAAAATAAAGGTTCCTATTTAAGATTTCAGAGTTACCCCCTCCCCCAGCCCCCCCTCAAAAGGGGGAGGGGTAATTTTTTAACTACTGAATTTCCCTCGAGAAATAATTCACTTTTGATTTTGGACATTGTTTCGTAGAATGCTTAGTTTCAGAGATATTCAGTTGTCTCAAGATAAATGCCTCACCCTGCATAGTACACTGAGTCTGGTGTTAAATTCTCCACGAAACTAATTGACAAAATTTTTATTAAAATCAACAATACTATCCTTCTCTCTCATATGTTCTCACATATTCTTCTCATATGATCGGAAAAAATGCAAGTTTTTCAGATCGAAGCAGTTTTGAAGTCCCCATTTTTTTTGAGAAATTATTTTCGTATGACAGGAAATTCGAATAAAAAGTGAATTAATATACTGTATAATGAACTGTACATTGTATATACTGTATAATTAATGTGCTTTGATGTATAATATACGCTAATTTCGTTTGAACTCCGTCAGCCGAAATTCGTTTGACCTCCCCCACTCCCCTTGCCGCCGTCGTTGCAGCGCTATTATACGGTCCCACAGATTTATGTGTTTTTTAGACCAAACTTTTTTTCGCATTATAGTAGAATAGGTACGGTGTATAAAAGGCAACTGTTGTCAGAAGTTTTCCTCTTTTTGTCTTCGCAGCCCAATTCGAACGTCTTTCTGGTTCGCGAGGAAAATGCTTCATTATACAGGAAAGCATTTGTGGTCACTAATATCTTTTAAAATCTTTTAATTACAAAAAACTGTCTTGGCTCCACACAACTCCATGCTAAATATTCGCAATTAGGACACAACATAGCGGAAAATAACACGTGACAATGAACAACCAACAGAAAACTGTCCCACGTATGGCCATACTCTGATTATAAAGGCACTCTAATAGTGCAAAGTGCGTTAGTGTTATAGAGTAGAATAGAATAGATGAGCATGAAAAACCAACATTTACCTTCCAAGATTTTAAAATTAGTTTTAAAAAAGAAGTAAAATGCTCAAGTAATCCAATGGAAGAGTTAAAAACTAAATTAGATGGATTAATTAATCACACAGACTGGGAATGTGATGTAAATTTTTGTGCATCAAGACAAAATAGAAGATCCTGATACGGTCAGCTGTGTAGTTTATTACGTTTGTGGGTACCTAAGCAGGCATGTGATAGGTTTGTTGCTTATTTGATGCTGAACAAGTTTGTAATTGGTTTTCTTTGTGTATCTCCTACGGTTTAGTAGATACGACTTGCATAAGTCCTAATTTGCATATTGACAACACTGTAAGTGACACCATGAGAAAGAGCACCCTCAACTTCCTAATCACTCCTTTTATTGGAATTTGCATAACTACATTTGTATCCATGATAGAACGAGGGCGGGATACAGACTTTTGACTCATCCTGTATACTACGAGATGTTGAAAAATATTTTTCAAAGCATGTCAATGATTCAAGTGTTTACTATGACACTGTAGATTATATTTTTTGCAATATATAACTTTTATTTCCGTGTAACGAGCACAAAGAAGAAGTGTTAGCTCGTATAATATATTATTGTATTTTATTACGATGACGCCAATACAGCAAAAAAAGTAAACTCTGAACTTGGAAGAGAATCAAAACGTAAACGAAAATTTTCAAAATTGTTTTCATAAATCAGTATTTTTGTGAAATGGCTTTTTATCTATTTTTTTTTTATTTTCTTTACTTTAATAATTTGTACAGATAAATTTTTTATTGAAAATAGGCGTGGTGTTTTAATATTAAGCATGGTATTACAATTTTCAAGTCTTTGTCATTAAATAAAACGGATATTTATAAGAAGAAAGGACGAGACACAAAAACCCTGGAATACAATAGATAATAGTTAATAAATAAAAATGAAAAATAAAATAATAATTAACAAATAACAAAATAATAATAAAAATAGGTAAAATCAAAATAAGACTATAAAATCAAATAAAAAGCTGACGTTTCGGATAGAGCCTATCCTTAATTATTATTTTATTTTTCATTTTTATTTATTAACTATTATCATTAAATAAAAGTGAAAAAATGCGCTTGAACGTATATTACCAATTACAATTTTAACCCAATAACTCGATGGAGACGCCTGGTGGCAATTGACTCCACTAGTGACATCTTTTTTGCCAGATTTCTGAATAACAGCCAATGGCTGTTTCCTTACCTTCTATTCTACTATCGTGCTTTGAACTTAACATTATTAGGTAAATTATTTACTTTTCTTTCTTCGAAACTATCTTTTATTATGGCATTTAAAGACTTTTAAAAGTGCGGAGTGGCATATAAAGTACCTTTATATTTTAAAGTACAAAGCTTTATTTGTCCAAGACCATTGACTTTTGGTCGTATGTTTATCAAACATTTATATCTTACTTTTTTATGTAGATTCTTTATCTAAAGTTTCAACATATATTTTTGAAACACCCTGTATATCTGGTCTTGTAAAAATTGTGTAAACAAAGCGAAGAATTATTCTGTAAAAGTACATCATTTGCAATTTTTATAAGCTTATCAATAATTTTCTTATTGTAAACAAATGCTTTAGACAACCGTTACCAAATAAAATGCCTAAAATAGCATTATAAAAACGTACAAGTATTTTTAATACGAGTTTTATTTGAGCCTCCTCAAATGAAAATTCCATATTGAATGTCTCAATAGCAGAAAGGAAAATACAAATTTCGTTTGAAATGATGTGGATTCTTTGTACTTCAATTGAATTAAAGTTCATCCAGTATTTTTAATTTTTTTTAATAATGATTGGGGATTTTCTTCCCAAAACAATCTATAGTCAGTAATAACATCCGATAATTAAAATTAATAGTCTGCTTATATATATCCACATCCGTTTGAACAATTGTCCTGACATAAAAATCTATAAAAATTTAATGGATCATAACCCTCAAATTCATTTGTGAAAAATGCTGACGTTTTGCTTTTTTAGGTTTAGCATAATCTATTTTTACATAACTATACTGCTAAATTCTTTAGATTACATCTGTCATTCGATAAATTATCATTTAAATTTTCTAAATTAAAACAACCAAATCATTTGCATAAGCATATGGTGTACAGACACTTTTAAAGCTTAAAAATCATTAATAAAAATATTAATCAATATAGGTGCTAAAATAGTGCCCTGAGGAACTCCTCTCTTTAAACGCACAAGAATAGTAAAATTTTATTAATGTTTGTTTAAATTGATATTTATGATAAATAATTCTCAAAGCAATTTAAGATTTTTCTTGTGACAAAATGAAAGTGGGTGATTTTTGGTAGTATTTTTTCTGCTGATTACGAATATAAGTTTTAAGTTTCTCTAGCACGCACAGCTTTCTTGTTTTACAATGAAACATTTTTAAATCATTCAGTGTTTGGGGCCTGGTAAATTTCCTTACGGCCCCAAAACTTGGATACTTTAACAATGTAGCCGCTTCTCTTCACTCCCATTACTTTAACATAGAAGTCTCGATGTGCATAACTTGGAAACTTGACGTGATAGAAAAAATCTAAAAGCAGATTCGGATTCTACCTACAAATTACTACTAAGAACACTTTGTGTGGTCTTAGTCACAAAATGTGTGTTGATTAGCGTTATTTGCAATACCCGTAATTCCTATATCATCTAGCTTTAATAATAATAATCAATTATGATAGACTGAACCAAAAGCTTTAGTTAAATCCAAATATAATACTAATGGAATATAGTTTTCCATATTTTCAACAGTAATTTACTAATTAGTTGTTCTGTACTTCCACTTTTAAAAAAAGCCTTATTGAAAAAACATACTAAATTACGAGAAAAAAGAATTTTATAGAATCAATTCCCCTCTCCATACACCGCGAACAATGTTCGTACAGGCCCTCAAAGATTCCTTGAAAGTCTACCGATGAAATCTCATTCAGAACGACCGTCACATTCCTCTTGATCGACTCCACATATTCAAAACGCTCTCCTTTTAACGCGGATTTAAGCTTGAGGAAGAGCATGAAAAGTCTGCGGGAGTCAGGGACAGGCGAGTGTCTTTTTTTTTTTTTTTTTTTTTTTTTTTAAGCCATAAACAGACGAACAAGATTTGACGAATGCGCTGCCGCATCGTCGTGCAGCACAATCGATAATTCAGTACCGTTGTCTTACATTTTCAGAGTACCACTCTCTTCGGCAAAGACCGCGATCACACTTGGTAAACTAAACGGTCCGTGAAGCGTAAAAATAATTCACGGCAGCTATATCGAAAACGTGTGGGCATGAGCCATCTTCACTTTAGTAGCCGTATTCTGGAAAACACATGCTATCTAGAAATGATTTTTCTTAATCATTCCTGCTGCTCATTTCTTGGAAGGCGATAAGCAACCAAATTAGTTAAATAAAAAAATCGATGAAATGATTGCTGCGTATAGCCAGTATCGCAGCAGTTTATGCTCTCGTGTGAAATAGTCTTTAACAAAAACAGAAAAAAAACGAGCTTTATACTGATACGAAATTTCTTCCATGGTAGCCATTCGCATTGCCTCATGAAAAAACTTGCTTCTACAGGCCAAATGTACATAAAATTTCACGACTGCCGTTTTTAATGATTTTAAACACGGATGGCTTTTGCGAACTCATTTTACGAAACTGTAATTTATTCCTAACAGATTGAAATTCCTTCGGCGGTTGTTGTTTAGAAACGAGCGCACAACTTCAACGTTTTCATCGGTAAGGCTTGCGGTGGAACGCCCCTCTTCAGATCTTTTAGATCTTGCTGACTTTTGGGGATCTATTCGTCAATCTACAATCTGACTCTCGTCCCTCCTGGGGCCTTCTTCTCTGGAGGACTAAAGAGGTTCATCAGGCTTCTCTCCCAGATCAGTGTACCTCCTCTGGTTTACTCTTTGGGCGAGCGTGCAAAGTGAGCTTGGCTCCTGGACCACTCGCGTCTTTCTTTTCACTTCACTGTTCGATTGTCGATTGCCGACCCTTTCATTATCAGTAGAGCTGTTTACCTCTACTGGTCGTGTCGATAGTTGGATGCTGAAGAAGACAGCAGTGCTGCCGAAATACGTATCCGTCAATTAAAAATTCTTATGTGGAATAGTGGTCTATTTATTCGTTCCGGTATTCGAAGTTTATCCACAGATTCTGGCGTAATATTCTCCTTTTGATATTGATAGTTGAATTTTACAGCGTAAATAAAACCATTACTGTGTATTACTCGTAACATTATAACGAATTGCAGGTGTCAATACTAGAAATGGGGCCACCAGTCTGTTTTATAAAATAAAAAAATTTAAATTTTAAATGTTTATTGAATTTTTTATTAACAAAGAAAATTAAAATTGCAAAAGAATACGGGAAAATATAAATTTTCCTAATAAAAAAATAATGAATTCCCAAAAGTGAAATTTTTCTTTGCATACGTATTTAGGCCCTCTGGATGAATAAATTTCAAATTTCAAAAATTTAAAACAAATAGCAAATTGTTTTTTAAGTATAGTCTACAACAGTTAAGTTTCTACTTTAACAATATTCGTTTGTCCTCCTAATATTTATATACATAAAATAAAATACAAAAAAATTTTTTACCCTTTTTATCTTTTATTTGTTTTTACTTTAAAAAGTATTCCTTTTTACTTTAAAAAGTGCAATAAAAAGTAAAAAATAATTTTTTGGTGCCTCGCGTTAAAATAAGAATTCATAAAATTAAAAAAAAAAGATGTAGCATGGCATAATTTTAAAATTTAATATGAAACGCGTGCTCTGTTTAAGGACACTGAACGTTGGAAATGCCATATTAAAACAACAGCGTCGTCTGCTGTTCTTGCAAAGCGAAGCACCGCCCTGGCGAGCACTTGATCCCAAGTCCCTTGATTTAGCATTGAGTTTATGCACCAATCCGCCATGTTGGCAGTGGTAGGAGAAGCTCGAAGGCTCACAAATTATGTGATCACCAATAAATATTTATGTTTACAAGTCAATACTATGTTACTATATTTCACTTCGCATATTGCATTCGTTTTACAGGTAATTTTTTCCATACTGTACTTCAGATTCTTTTTTGCATCGCAATAGCTTGTTATAAACAAAATTCTTATTGAATAAGGTTTCACTGTAAAGTTAAACGCTATAACAAAACAAAAAATGCAAAAAAAGAACCTGAATTCCATGATTAACATGAATTATACGATTGACATGTCTTAATCTAGCCAATATTAACGTATGCTTCAGTTAGTTACTTCCTTTTCTGCCCTTTCAAAATGGCGGCTCAGCGGATTCACATCACAGCATGAGCCAACAGCGGGTAACGAAGTCAAGTTGTTTTTCCTAGGTCACTGGACCCAACGAATTAGAGTCAGGGTGACCAGACGTAGTAATTTCATTACTACCGTAGTAATAAATGGCCTAAAATCCCAGCCGTAGTAATGACCGTAGTAATTTGGAAAAAGTAGTAATATGTAGTAATATTTGAATCTCCGTAGTAATAGGTGTAGTAATATCATAGTCTAAGGAAGTTTTAGGATATTACTTCCTTAGATTATGGTAATATCCTAAAACATGAGCACTAATTGGTCATCAGTCCAACATGCAACACCACCTTGACTCATCGGATGGTGTTGATTGATAAGTTTGCGTTTCGTTGCGTGAGTGGATGAAGTGGATGTTGTTGTTTCCGTTTCACACAGTTGGCTGCAATTGATTTCACGTTCAGTCTCACATCGCTTTCGCCAGACGCCTGACAGCAGTCCCCTGGGCTGAGCCCAGTAGTTTGCCGCATCGCTCCTTCCGCACTCCGCATCCGCTCCCTCCGCCTGCCGCACGCTGCCACCGAATTCGCATCGCACTGCATTCGCTGGTAGGCCACAGCTTTTGTGCTGGTAGTTGGTGTTGAAGTATGCCACCCTCCCTTGCACTCCCTCTCACTGTCGACTCGTTTAAAGTTAACTACTTGCCTTGCGTTGTATAGCACTGATCTATAATTAGTAAAAAGTCCCCTTACTTAGGGCTGTATTTAGATGAAAAGAGGCCCCTAGGCTATTCCACTTATGAGGCCCTTTCATCTCCCATTTTTAATGCTAACAATTTGAATGTAGGTCCTCTTGATCTTGAGGCCCTAGGCTGAATCCTAGTTAGGCTAATGGAAAATCCGGCCCTGCCCTTACTGTAGTAATAGGGTAGTATTTTGGGACACTTAACGTAGTAATATGTAGTAATGGGAGGCCTTGTGCCGTAGTAATTTCGAGTTTAAAAACCTGGTCACACTGATTAGAGTACTGGAAAGCCTTCGCCCAGCGCTCTCGGCCACCTGGCCATATTAAAATATTACAATGTATGAATGAAAAAAAAAAACAACGTAATTTTCAAAAGTCTTTCTCGATTTGGCAGAACTTTCAAATTTATATTAGGATAGAACCAGAAGAAGTATTTAAAATTTTGATAATTACATATATTTAGAAAATTGGAAAGATTAAATAATTTCTATCTTAAGAAATTTTATTTAAAGTATGCATAAAGGATGTCCACTAGAGCCCTGCGATGGTTCAACTATCGAAAATCGATTCTAACATTAGATTCTTCAAAGGAACCGATTCCACTTTTTAAAAGTATCGATAATAATCGATTCTTACATTACAAAATATATTGCTTTTAATTTTTAAATTTAGAACGTTTATCAAAAATGATTTGGATACTACAATACTTTGTGAGAATAAAAGAAAATTTCTTTGGTAGCAATAAGAAAATGACAAAAAATTCAAAACATATTAATATTAGAAGATCTCAAGTAGTTTTTTTGTACATTTATTTTTCCATAGAAAACTGAATATTCTATTTACTTTATAACAAACTTATTCAATAATCAATTGTCTTACATTGTCATCAAAAAAATGAAATTGAAGGCAATTTAATATCATCAATTTTTCTAATACTTAGGATTTAAACAAGCTTTTCTTTTATTTTATACAAATCCAGCTTTAGAAAATAACCTTTCTGAAGGAACTGATGTAGCTGGAGAAGTTAAATATTTCACTGCAAAATTTGCAAGAATTGGAGTTTGCAATGCTACTGTTTTCCAGAATTCAATTGGATCAATATTTAGGGATAAAACTTTTGATTCTAAATATATCTTTAATTCAGTAACCAATCTTTCTGTAATTATAATCAAAGTATATACTGTGTGTTCGTTTACATACTAATTCAAGATTTCTTTGACCCATAAAACACAGTCATCAGTTTGAGAAGATTTTTCAAATCTGGAATTGTTTCCAATTCATTATTTTCAAATTATAACAAACGTTTCAATTCGCCATTTACGAAATTGATAGCATAATCTACACATTGCATGCTTTTAAAGTCCAGCGTTTTTTGTTTTTTTTACCTAGGATCTAAGATAGTGGCAATACTATGAGTTTATTTACTTTCAAAGATTTTAAATTTCTTTTCAAAGCTTGAAAATAAAGCTTAAATAATTTTCCAGCATCAATTGAAGGATTAATTTTCCTTAGTGCTCTCTCTAAACACCCAATAAGAAGAATTACTTTACTGATTGATGTGTTAACTTCACTTGATATTTCATTTATGACAATGTAAAATGGTTTAAATAATTGTTTTGCTTCTTCTAACACTTTTATTTCACTGACTAAAAGCATTTCTCAAATTCTGCAAAACATTTGCTATTTTACATCTTAAGTGTAAAAATCTATCCAGCATTACATATGTAGAATTCTCTCTGGTCTCTATATCTTGATTCAATTTTAAAACTCTATCATCTCCAGCATCCTTCTGTATTTTTACTAACTGCAGAGCAGCCAGATCACTTTTGTGGAAGTAAGTCATATTTTTTTTTACTTATTTATCCAAAAGAAAATCTTTCAGAGAATCTTTAACACAACTAGATTTAAAATATGTGCAAAACATGGTATATATTTTTTTTTCCTCACCAATGAATAAACTGATAGCCTTTTTTATATTTGCTCCATTGTCTGATGCAACTGAAATTATTTTTGATTTATCAATACCAAAAATGAATCAAATTATTCAAATGTTCAGAAAGATACTCAGCTGTCTTTACTAAATTTAATCTTCATCACTGAGGTTACTGCATTATCATAAAACTTTATTGTTTGCCTCTGGATTGTAGTTGGATGTGGAACTTGAAATCTTGGACAAATAATTTTCATCATTTCAATAAATCCATTTTCTCCAACACTTTCAGCAGCTTTTTGATCCTTAATTATACCACACAAAATAGCTTTTTTGTAGATCTCCAATTTTTCATTCATATCTAATAAACATTTAAAAATGAACATTAGAAATGACTTCAACAATTTTAAAATATTCTAATCAGATAATTAATAAAAATTATTAAAATTTTGGTCTCCTGTAAATTGTTTGAAAGTGTTTGACAACTTTCTGATTGAAAGATATTTGTATTTGTGTATTTATTTTTACATAATAAATATTCATGTTAAAGAAATTCATATATTAAATATACAATATGTTATATACAGGGTGTCCAAAAAGTCTGGTAACATGGCAGATATATCAAAGCTTCCAGGTAGGCGAGATCTGATGAATGTGGTTTAAAAGGTAATAGGGGGGGGGGGATTCATTGCCGTACTCAAATTTGAATTTGACCTCCAAATTTAAGGTCATTCATTTGCTAAATCGAAAACTATTAAAGATAGAAAAAAATTTCCAATTGCTACCGTGTAAAGCAACACGATATTAGTCAAAAGACAATTTTTAATCACACCCTTCCCCTTGAAAGATTTTGAGAAAATGGGCGAGAAAGAGTCAAGGAAAGAAAATCCCCAACGGTGTACTTCACTGCAATTCAAATGTGTTAGAAATCTCAGCCAACCTAGCCAGCCAAACCTGATCTTGAATGAATCTTTCTCGCACATTTTCTCAAAATCTTTCAAGGGGAAGGATGTGATTAAAAAATCTTTTTACATTAATGTGATGTTGCTCTACAGCGTAGCAATCGGAAATTTTTCTCTATCTTTAATAGTTTTCGAGTTAGCAAATGGATGACCTTAAATTTGGGGGTCAAAGTCAAATTTGAGTGCGGCAATGAATTCTACCACCCCCCCCCCCCATTATCTATAAACCACACTCATCAGATCTCGCCTACCTGACAGCTTTGAGATATCTGCCATGTTACCAGACTTTTTGGACACCCTGTATACCTAAGTTCAGAAGTTTGTCAGTATTAACAAGTGATGTGTTTTCATCGTCAGGTTCAGGGGTCTTTCTTTTCTTGCAATCAATCTTTCCAAGAACATTGGTAAGATGTTAGCAAAATTAAAGGTGTTTCCACAGAACTTTAAACGTTTGAAGCAGAGGGAACTTTAGGCAACTTTTCTATTTGCTTCAAGTTGAAATGTTTACAAAAATTGATTTGCGGGAAACATGTGTTGCTCCATCCTCATCCGACATTTTGAATAGATAATCGATTTTATCGAGAACAATCGATGTTTCCAAGACATCGAAAAATCAATTCTTGCTGCTTAAAATCGATTTTTATCGATTCTTTTTCGATGGATCGCAGGACTCTAGTTAAAGTTCGCATCTCAAAAAGCTCTATAGGGATCAATATTTATCAGAGTGACCTGATAATTTGCATGATGTCTATTCAGACTATTTGGTGAAAAAAAAAATAGTTTTCATATTTATCAACGACGTAATTAGCCCTTTATTACATTCAATTATGATACAAAATCCGTTTTTAACAATTTCGATCACGGCATTTATCATTTACAGTAAATCATTTTTCTTGATGCTTTTCCAGTTATTGGATATTTTTTAAGTTTTTAAAGTTCTGAATTTTTGCAAAGCAGTTAAGGTACAATTTTGTTCTTATAAAAGAACTTCTCAAGAAATACAGCATATTTGGTAATATTGCCCTTTAATTTCTGTCCACAGCGAAATAACTTAGTCAATGAATGCGTGATTTTACGAAGCGTCTTCTTTTCAGATGCAAATTTTAGCTATTTGAAATTTGTATATTTTGACTATCAAAGTGCAAGTACGCCACCTACTGACGATTATGAAAACCCTTTTTTTTTCTTTCTTTCCATAGCCTCAATAGACACCATATAAATTTCTAAATCCTACTGATCAATAATGACTCCTATAAGACTCTTTAAAATGTGAATTCTAATTATGGAATCCATGTATAAAGGTGAACCTATAATATTAAGCACACTTAAAATATCCAATATTTATCGATTTGATAAAGTTTCCAATTTCTTATACACTGCTCAAAACAATTAAAGGAACACTTGTAGAATCCCCTACAGAGGACGTAAATAATACTTTTTAGCAATTTCATCTTCTGCATCATGAAACCTACTATCTCCCTCATAGGAAATGGTTGAAGCCAACACATTTTGCTGCCAGATGTTCTGAGAAATTTGCATAGCAATATAACCCCCCGGAAAACAAAGTGGTCACATGCCAGTACACTCTTTGCTTGGAGATAACGGTCGAACAGTAGAATGTGTAGGCATTCTTGGAACGTTGTTGTTAGTGCTCTGACATGCCACGAAGGCATCTTGAAGCAGTAGAAGATGCGAGAGCCGTAACATTGATCCAAACGGGTCAATCATTTCGGACTGTGGCAAACGCCTCAATGTGTCCTCTTCCGTCATTTTCTGACTGTGGACACGATTCCAGGCGACTAGCCAGTACACACGAAGAGCTGGGCAAGGTCGCCGACGCTCAACAACCGCCAATCAAGATCGTTATGTGCGGACTTGTGCCCTGCGCCGAAGAACCTCAACGGCCGGAGACCTGAGAAATGACCTGCAGATGTCAACTGGGGTAGCTGTTTCAGATCAAACAATCCGAAACAGATTACGTGAAGTTGGCTTGAGAGCCAGACGACCAAATCGAGTACCTAGGCTAACCCGCCAGCACATACAGGCGCGACTAGAGTTTGCACATCAACATGTCACTTGGTAGCTTCGCCACTAGCGTTCTGTTCTCTTCACAGACGAGTCAAGAATCCGCCTGACCCGCTATGATGGCCGTCTACGTGTCTGGAGACAACGTGATGAGCGAAACACCGACGCAACAGTTTGTGAGACTGACCGAATGGGATGTTGTTCCATTATGGTTTGGGCTGGCATCTCAATAGACCATCGAACGGATCTTGTGGCCGTCCGAGGGCGAATGACCGCTGACGTTTACATTCGTGACATTCTGGAATAACATGCAATTGTTGCTGCACATGGCATGGGGCCTGGATTCCTTCTGATGCAGGATAATGCTCGTCCACACTCTGCAGTTGTCACTCAAGACTTCCTACGGATGCATGGCATTCAGACCATGAGGTGGCCTGCAATGAGTCCAGACCTAAATCCCCTTGAACATCTTTGGGACATGCTTGACAGGCGAATTCGACACCGCCCTTCAGCTCCAGAAACACTGCAACAGCTCATACAGGCACTTACTGGGGAATGGGACCGGCTTCCCCAAGATCACATCCGTCGACTGATATGGAGCATGCCTCGAAGGTGCATGGAGGTTACCGCAGCCCATGGTAGGCATACACATTACTGAGTGGTGCAAAAACTGATCCCTGGAAGAAACAGGGCATTCTCCTCACAACGTCCAAAGGACATTTCACTTTGTTTTAGGCAGGGGTCCTGCAGTTTCCTGTTTTTCTTTATGTTTCTTCACCATTTGTTTCAATAATGCATTCTATTGTTAAAGAAACAGTCTTTTAATGATCACACACAGCGATTTTGTCCATATTATTCGTAGTTGCTTCTGCACGCTGCTTAATAGAAGTGTTCCTTTAAATGTTTTGAGCAGTGGTATTTACCGTTTACTTTAAGATGCATTTTCCTCTGCCTATTTATTGTATAGCTCTTTTATTATTATTGTTTTTGCTAAAAATGAATCAATGAAAGAATACCACGATTAAATGCATCGACAAAAAAATTTAGGAAACGGAAGGCTTTGGCGAAATTTTTTTCATGACTTTTAAATTGTTCGCTTTAGGGTTTCCGTCTGTTTTCTCCTTTGTTCGTCTATTTACTTTGTGTAATTTTTTACCTTTATTCCAGCCGTTTCACTTCGTTCCTTCGCTGCAATGGGACTCCAACGTCCGTTGATCCCTTAATTAGTGCTTACCAAAACTATTCCCCCAACCATTATAAGAGTATTTTATTGTAATCTGTTTCAGTGAATTACAGTTCGTCATTTTATTTATGTTGCGTTATGTTATATTATTTCTTTAAATTCTCTGCAGGTTTATATTAATTTTGTATCCCTACAGCGTTGCGAGAAAGCTCTTTTACTATTAAATATTTTAATATGCAGCGACTACAGCCAATGGCATGTTCTACAAAAATTTACTTTATAACTTAGAACTGCGGAAATGAAAGTGAGTGTATTGCAAATATTTAGTTTCGTGGTTATTTTATTTCATTGTCCATTTTGTTTCATTGTCCATTCATCTTTACCTTTTTCATGCAGAAAGTCATTTTGTTACCCGGAACTCAAGCTCCTCGAGCTGGACGTCAGGAAAAGTGAAATTTCCGGAACAAACAGAATTGACAAGCGAAATTTGATGTTTGGGGGTCCAGCATATAATTTATTTATATTATTAATCTATTTACCAGATCATTCAATAATCACTGATGAAAATTTAAATATTGGTTTCTGAAAGTTTAAACCTACATTTAAACAACACACTATTTATTTTTGGCGTCAAATATCAGGTAAAATATCAATATATTTAACTCATAATAATTACTATGTCATTTAATGCATTCCGATATTCGAAAATATTTGAACAAGTACAAAGAGTGGTGCGCATGATTGCGGAGTTAATTATGTATAAAGCTGAAATGTTCTATGATCTTATTATATAAAAGTTTGGAAATTTTTAATTAGTGTAATTATTTGTATTTAAAAAAGTAAAATAATTGGAAACTGGCTAAATAAAGGGGAAATAATTAGAAAATAGACTTTATCATTCATTTTTATGGCTAAAATAAAGTTTATTAACAAGCAAGTTATTAATAACTTAATTAAACAAATAAAAAAGTAAACAATGACAGAGACAAAAGTTTGGAAATTTGAAATTAAAAATTTTTAAATTGTTTAAAATTATTAAGTTACTCCTCTTCTAAAAATGTCATTAGATTATTGTTGCGTCTATTAAGTAACAATACCTGGAACTCATTATTATCTCATTTATATGAAAGGCTTAGAAGATAAAAATAAACGTTATAATAACAACGTTAGAGAGATTGCAACAACTATCGAGGCATCTCTTTGCTCAGCATTCCTGGGAAAGTGTACGCTAAGTGTCTGGAGAAGAGAAGTCGGGAAATAGTCGACTCCAAACTGTCGGGGGAGCAGTGTGGTTTCCGACCTGGCCGAAGCACGACGGATCACATCTTTGCTCTAAGACAAATCTTTGAGAAATCCTGGGAGTATGCAAAAGAGGTCTACGCTTGCTTTGTGGACCTCGAAAAAGCATATGACAGGGTTCCTCGGGTGAAGCTCTGGCAAGTGTTGCAAGAGTATGGAGTGGATGGGCAATTACTGGTTGCTATCATGTCTCTGTACGAAAGCTCTGAGATGTGTGTCCGGATAAATGGCATTAAGTCAAGACCGTTCACCGTGGGTGTTGGACTCCGCCAAGGGTGCGTACTGTCGCCCATCTTGTTCATTATCTTTATGGACTGGATAGACAGGGGCAGCCGAGGCGATGAGCGTGTTTGTGTGGGCGACTGCCTGGTGGAGAGGTTGCTCTTTGCGGACGACCTTGTCCTGCTTGGGTCTTCTCGCACGAACCTTCAGCATGCACTAGACCGGTTTGCAGCCAAATGTGAAGAAGCTGGGATGAAGATCAGTGTGGCTAAAACCGAAGTTCTGGTTCTTTCAAGACAGCCTGCTCAGTGCGCTCTCCATGTTAGGGGAGCCTCATTGAGACAGGTGGAGAAGTTCAAGTATCTCGGGATTGCATTCACGAGTGATGGACGGCAGGAGAAAGAATTGGATGCTCGGATCGGTGCAGCAAGCTGTGTCAGACGTGAACTGTGGCGATCCGTGGTAACGAAACGAGAGCTGGGTAACAAAGCCAAGCTCTCCGTCTTCAAATCTATCTTTGTCCCCATTCTCACCTATGGTCATGAGGCTTGGGTAATGACCGAAAGAGTGCGATCGCGGGTACAAGCGGCCGAAATGAGATTCCTGAGAGGTGTGGCAGGTGTTACCCTACTAGATAGAGTGTACAGCAGCACAATAAGGGAATCTTTAGGTGTTGAGCCGCTACTTCTCCGCATTGAGAGATCTCAGTTGCGCTGGTATGGCCACGTGATACGGATTCCGCAAACTAGTCTTCCTAGGCAGTTGTTATTTTCCAAGCCGGTGGGTAAGAGACCAAGGGGTCGGCCTAGAACCAGGTGGCTAGACTACATGGAGAATCTGGGTTCGAGTCGCTTGGATATTACCAGGGAGGACATGCGCCTGATGGCGGAAGATCGCGATCGCTGGAGATCCTCCATAGGGCTGCTGCCCCCGCGACCCTAACGGATAAGCGGGTTTGAAAAGTAAGTAAGTAAGTATAACAACATGCCACCTACCGCACAAATTGAAAGAGATATCCGAGATTTGATTATTAAAAAGTGGAAAGATCTGAAAAGTAGTTGTTTGCATTTAACATCTAGTGCAGTCAACAAAAATCATTAAAAAATACAAAGAACTTTGAACGACCAAAGTTTTGCCTCGCTCTGGAAGAAAACGCGTTACAACTGCAAAGGAACATAAGCATCTCAGGGCGAATAAATAAAAAACAACGACTAAACAAGTGACTGGACAATGGAATCCTATGACGAGAAAAGATATATGTGCAAAAACAGCAGCAAGAAGATTAAGTCCACTGGGCTATATACATCTTACGTTGCAGAAAAGTAGCCACTGTTGACAAAAGCAATGAAGGCAAAACGCTATCAATGGACTAAAGACCATCAATTTTGGACAATTGATGAATGGAATGTCATTTTTAGTGACGAATTGAAATTTTCATTTTTAATGATGGCAAAGAAAGAGTCATTCGAAAGAAAGACCAAAAGAATCACCCAACCTGCGTTGCTCAAAGAGTCAAATTTCCTCCAAGTACTGTGGTGTATGGTACTCTTTGCTTTCATGGACTTGGAAGTCTCTGCTTCATCAAGGGAATGTCAACAGTGCTTACTACACCCAAATTATGGCAGATGATTCCTACTACTCAATTTTTTATGGCAAAGGTGATTTTATTTATCAGCAACATGGGGTCCCTTGCCATACATCCTGGCTAGAAGACCAACAAGTTCAAGTGATAAAGTGGCCTGGAATAGCCCGGACATGAATCCGATTGAGGCCATATGGTACATCATGAAGAAGAAAATTTCAAGTTTGAAGCAACCAATATCAATGAACTTCAAACTATTGTCAAAGACGTTTGGTCTAAAATTACAAAAGAAGAATGCCAAAAACTAATTGAATCTATGCCAAGGCAAATAGAGCCAGCGGAGGCTGGACAAAATACTAAATTTGAAAATTTGTTAAATTTTTTCATATATAATTTTTTTTCAAATTTCTAAATTTTTGTCCTGAATAATTAAATTTCCAAACTTTTGTCCTGGAGGATACTTTCTAAGCAGATTTGCCGCGTGAACACGTCTGTCTCCGTACCAGCGTGGGTGACCGTAAGATGATGATCATAAGTATAATGAAAGTGATTTTTTTATGAAAGAACACCTTATAGTTGTTAAAATTGGGTAATTAATGTTAGGCCTATTGTTAAAAATGGATAATTAAAATCATGCTATATTTAAAAACTAGCAGTCACCCGGCGTTGCCTGGGATAATACACTTGTAGATAAACACAACAAACTCAAGAAATTAAAAAATATCTCAAATTGGTTTTTTAGTAATTCTACAATTTCCTGCTATAGACGAAGCTGTTGTTCAGATGTTTGTGAGGCCTGGATAACTTTTTTTTT
>JAHWFO010014064.1:223597-248655 GCA_023313115.1 Rhysida immarginata
GGGGGGTTCAGACTTTTGTATTCACCCTGTATATAAGGTAAAGGATTTTGATATAAAAAGTCAGCGTAGTGAGTCCATTCGAGAGGAGCAGATGAGCGGAGGCGAGACAAGACAGATGGACGGCGAGAAGCAACGGTAAAAAGTATGTTTCAGCGGGCAACATAGTTGCTCCTCCTGAACATAGAAGTGGCACAGTAAAGGTCGGTAAGTAAGTTACAATTTGATATAGAAATGAAACAAATACGTATACTGATTTGAAAACTACCTTTATGTCTCCTCATAATCTCCCTGTACATTGAGGCACTTGCCCCATCATTTCACAAGCCCCTCAAAACCAATAAGATGAAATTGTTTGGGCTGCTTTCTGAATCAGGCGGTGAATTTCCTTTGTATAGTTTCGATTAAGAGGACCGAATAGCTTCATCATAGGGAAAGTGTTCACCCAAAAGATGATATTTAAGAGGGCCAACCAAATGGAAGTCGCTTGGAGCAAGGTCAGGGCTTTACGGAAGATGCTCGAGGACTTTCCATTTGAACTTTCTCAGCGTCTCAGTTATCTTGTTGGGAGTAACAGAATGTTCAATCTTCTGGGATTACGAGGGCATACTTCTTATCATATAGCCCTGAATTTGCTCCTTAGGACTTACATTTCTTCGGTCCTCTTAAACATCATCCCAGCTAAAATTAATATTAATCCATAATAACATTGCATTTACAGTATTATTTAATATAAATTAATAAGAGTTCCAAAAATATATCTCATGTCTAAAAGGGTTCCGCGTTAAAATAAAGTTGAGAATCGCTGGTCTAAGAAGAAAGGAACTATCGCTCCTAGTGAACGATAACATTTGCAATGTTGATATTAATCAAGTTAGACATTAAAATTTTCTTATGGATAATTTAGAAACTGGAATTTGTGATTCTTGTGCACACATTAATTCTTCTCTGTCTCCTCAAGTGAAACTGTTGCCATCAACGAAGTATGACAACGAGCCCGATTTCTCGACGCAGAGAAATGCATCCGCCCCAATGAAAGCCTCTGCTCCCTCGCAAGTGACGGCGAGCAAAACCGGTAGAAACTTTTATTTTATTAATTACCAGTCCGCTTTACATTTGAATGAAGGATATTTTAAATTACGCTCGGTAGCAAGCACATAAATTATTTAAGGCTAAAAGAAGTGCTCACGAAGTTAATTTAAATAGCGAAAAAATAATTTAGTTGGAAGAAAATAATTCCATTTGGGCTGCAGGGCTATTTCTTCAATAACGTCGGAAGTTTTGCTTCGTATTAATTCTTATCCAAAAGAAATATATTACAGGACTCAATAACTTTTTTGCTATGCAATTTCCTATTCAAGAAGATAATCCAAGTAATTTAATTGATCATAAAATTTTAGACGATGAGATCAATTGCTTATTGAGAACCTTGTTTATAAAGATAACTATTTGAAATGTCTTGTGTGTGCTTCTTGTTTTTATATCGTTTGTTCAAGTGCGTAATGAGTACGATTTATGGAGGGTCATTTCTCCTTAATTTAGCCGATTTTGGATGATTGTCACTGCACGTGAAGCCCCTTCTCCCTTACCGATTATGTTCAACGTTTTCCCCCTGATTACTGGCAATGGCCGAGCAGCGTAATTTCCATGCTAGAAGACTTCTTTGCAGGACGGCTAGAGGAATTTTGTTTCATACCTCCTTGCACACTTTCCAAAGTCCAGCGATGGTTTTGAGGCGACGCCTTCCAAGACCGCTTTTGAGAAGGCCCAAGCCACAAAAGTCCATGGGGGAGGCATCAGGTGACTTGATAAGGATAGCAGAGACGATGATTGCTCGAATGCCGGCCTCTTCTTCCATTTGTGCCAAGAAATTCTGTGTTGAGGGCGAGGTGTGACTAGACACCATACCTTGATGAACACAAACTTTGTTGCTCTCCTCTCCCAGAATGTAATTAAATAAGTTGTTGTCACGACCTTATACAAAGCGTGTTTGATTCATCCCACAGCGCCAGTTCTGCTTACTAAAAATGGCCCACTGGGCACTCGCATCCGTCTACCGAGCAGGCCGGAGAGGGCGCGAACCCTCCCCAACCTGTCGTTTTTTGTGAGGTCCGGGCTTCAGTCGAGCAAGCCTACAAAAGTATCAGACCTTTGGCCGGGAATACTAAAGTTATTCACCTGTAGGATTTGTACAACCTCGGGATCGTCTCCGTGTAAAGAGGTCTCAAAATGTTCTCCTGGAAGTAATTTGCATTCATCTTAGCGTTTTTTTTTTCCACTAGACGAAATTGCAACCGTCCTTTTGAGCAGTATTATCCCACTATCTTGAAGCCTTTCGGAAAAGTTTCACGACATTTGCGCACCCAATCAGTCCGGTCTTTAGCATTTGCTGGACGATATGCATTTGCACGAACCTTACCATAATCTGTGAGGTAAACCCACACTTCATAAAACGTGACAACAAACAGCCATTTTTTGTCCGCGAGGTAGCCT
Organism: Rhysida immarginata; assembly: GCA_023313115.1. Taxonomy (NCBI): domain Eukaryota; kingdom Metazoa; phylum Arthropoda; class Chilopoda; order Scolopendromorpha; family Scolopendridae; genus Rhysida; species Rhysida immarginata. The sequence continues at coordinate 226,088 of JAHWFO010014064.1, forward strand.
TCGTAGAGTTAAAGGGTGTTGGCTTACGTTCTTACGTTCATTAAGAGCATTAACCCTGGCTTTATGGAATTTGCGCAGGCCAAAGTTGCGTTTAATTATGCGGTTTATCGTTGACGCAGATGTTCATGCCTGCTGAGCCATGGCCTTATGTGTCAGAGTGTTTTCCTGTACTACCATCTTTCTGATCATTTTGACTGTATCAGGTGAACGGTTGGGGTTGGGTCTCTTGCGAGGTATTTTTTCATCGAAAACGCCCGAATTACGTATGTCAGCCTGAATGGAGTTAACAGCAGCCTTCGATAACGAGATTGCTTCCGTCTTGCACTGTTGCACGTAGCTTACGTCACTAAATTCCGCCTTGGAAAGCGCTCGTACGTACCCTCTTCAAAAATCATTAATTTTTCTAGTAATTCCTGAATTTTCTGCGCTCGTTTCCTGAAAAAATATTTATGGAATGCCCACTGATACACCACCTGATTTACATGGCTCGTGCGCAGTCCATTGTCGGAGAGGGGTGTTCAAAATCGGCTAATTTAAAGAGAAATGGCCCTCTATATTTCTTCTAGTTCAACTACTGTTGTCAGTAGCGCTTCTTTATCAGCATCTTTTAACTTGATTCGCAGGTCGATTGCAACCTCTATCCTCCCTCAGCTTCAATCTACAATTCGGAAATCTAATTTCAAATTCCTTAATTCGGCAAAGGCTCTGCTCCGTCTTACAGCAAGCTTGCGAGGTTAACTAGCGCAGAAATCCCCAAGATCATGTTTTTCTGGTATGCTTCTACATATTTTAATTCCTTTTAATTATGATTGTTGCTTCTACACTGAAAAAAAATTAGAAGATCAGTGCTGTACTCTTTCTTTATTTTTCAAATAAGATTTAATTAAAAGTTCTGATTATGATTTTTCTAAGCAGCGTCTTTTTACTTTTACTCGTGACACGGGGTAAAAGAAAATTGTCACTAAGTGGTTGAGTTCACATCACAGGTGGCAACTTTTTATGAAGAGGAATACAAAAAAATCGTGCCCCGCTATGATAAGTGCCTTAAAAATGGTGGGAGGTATGTAGAAAATAGTTCAAAGTATGGAGATTTTTCTTATATTAAACTTTTTTCTAGTGTATGCTTGATTTTTTTGTATCGTTTATTTTCTCATCGTACCTCGTTTATAATACTACAATGGTCATTCAATGTTGACCTAGACTTTCACGCATAAAAAATCGAGAAATAACTCTAACACATTACATTCTTCAGGGAACGTTACGTAATCCTTTCTGAGCATCCCGTGATCGGCATAACATATTTGACGCATGCGCAACAGCTGCAGCAAACATTGTAGTAAACCCTGTCTTTGTAACTGTGGGATAGCGGTTCATCTGTCTGGAACTTCATACGTTTTTTAAGCGGCCTAAACAAATGGCAATCACTCTGAACCAAGTCTGAACTTTAAGGGGCATGGGGCAACACATCCCAGCCTATTTTGGCAAGAGTTGCTTCTGTCAAATGCCGTATGAGGCCGCGCATTGTCATGGAGAAGAATGACATTTCCGGACAACATCCCTGGTCTTACGAATGGCGTTACGTACGGCACCCTAAAGATATTTGAGGTAACACTGGATGTTAATTGTGATATGTTTATCAAAAATGGTTAGCTCAACCGTTGCGATGTTTACTCGTGTGACTGCAGTCGGACAAACGTTTCCATGCATTGCATTTTTCACCATCTTTCGTTTTTCCCCAAACTGATTACAACAATCGTACATTTTTGTCCATGACATCGTTTCTTCCCCACACTGTGCTTGAAATCTTCTCAAAAACTCAACAGGTTTAACCTTCTCCTCCACAAAATATTTGATGATACACAGTTGTCTAACAGCTGCAAAGGCCATGTTAACTGCACTGTTTCCTGCAGCTACTGCGCATGCGTCAAATACGTCTTGCCGATCGCCGAATATTCAAAAAGAATTACATAACATTCCCCGAAAAACGTAATATGTTAGATTTATTTCTCGAGTTTATATGCACAAAACTCTCGGTCAACCTTGAACGACTCTTGTATAATCTATACATCGATAGTATCGATGATTCAGTCCGAAATATAGATTTTTCAAATTCATCGATGTGCCGAAATATCAATATCTCAGATAAGTTTGCTTTCCTCATGAGGGAATTATTTAAGCGCATTGTAAAACCGGACCTATTGCATTTGATAGAGCATAAAAAATGCGCAAAATTCTACGTCCATAATTAACGGAGATATTTAATTTCAAAAAGATGATGAACACTACAAATCACGAAACCTAAGAGAATAGAACTTTATAAACGCCTATTTCCTAGAAAATACGGCGTGTGACGTTTACTTTTTCAGGTCTTGCAGAATATAGTTATGTTCATCATGATACGGAAATAGTAGTTCATGATGTCAACTTTATAAAATTTCAAAAATTCTCGCATTACCAATTCATGAGTACAAGTTTCGAGATCTGATTGGGTCGCTTTTTTATCAAAAGTGCTTATTTAAAGGAGTGGTCACTCTTCAAAATACTATTTTGAAGCGGCTTATCCGATGGGTTCACTGTAACCAAATGCAAACAGCCAACTTTTTGAATTGAAATATCTCCGTTGTTTAGAAAAGGACCTTAAGTTCACCGCTGTCAAAACGGTTTTGAACGAAAATACCAAAATACTGCTGGAATAGTACCAAACTGGCAAAAAAAAGCACCAGATATCAGTGAGAGAAGGGCTCATAATACTGTTCCTATTAACGAAAAGAAAGCATATCCAGTTGTCACAAGACAAGAGGATTTACAAAAGAGAATGAAAATAAAATTATATAAAAATTAACTGAAAAAAAACAAGAAATAAAATACATGTAAAATAAACATTTTCGTCCGCGATTTGTTTGCCTTTCTCTTTTTTCATTTTATTCATTGGATGTCCCTCTTGTATTTTCTGTTATTGGTTTACACTTTTGTATTTCCATTTTCAAATCTCTTTGCTTACTCTGTACCATGATTCTGTATATAAAGGCCTGCAAGCCTCTTGTTGTGTTGGTAGGACCTGTCGGTGAGAAAGGATTTCACCATCAAAATCAAATCGGAAGGAAACCCGTCCCTAATCATCTGTCCTACCAAGCTAAAGTTGGTGAAAATCTATCCACGCCCATGTTGTAAAGGCCGGTTTATCTCAAGGTTCTGTCCTCGGGCCCGTGCTATTTAATTATTTTGTGCATGATTTCCCGAACCCTAAAAATTGTAATCTATATTTCTATGATGACATGGGCACACAAGCCGGCTCACGTTATCACTCGTCTACAGCACGCCTTGAAGATGTTCGAAGACTGGTTTTAACTGCTGGAAGCTGAACCTTAATGTTGGAAAGTGCAAGGCTATGTACTTCAACAGAAAGTTCAAGCGTCCCCCAGATTCTCTTGTACTATTCAATAATAAACTGGACTGGGTAGACAACTACAAATATCTTGGCGTTATCATCGACTCAAGACTCTCGTGGAATCGTCACGGGACCTACGCTCTAAACAAAGCGAAGAGGGCTAAGTACAGTGTCATAGCTCTCATAGGCCGCAAAAGCACCATCAGCATCGACAACAAGCTACTTCTTTACAAGTCGATTATTCGGACCATACTCCTCTATTGTATGCCTACGTGGGCGACTATCTGTAGAAGGACTGTGAAAAACCAATCCATCCACTCAGATCTAGATATGGTTCACATCGGGAAGTTTATACAGGACCTCCTTTAGATTATGGTGCAGAAGATGAAGATTCATGACAATGACCTAATGACCGGAATACTGAAGAACTCAATAGATATGAAGTGGCATATGAAATATCGAAAACCAAGGCACATTCTTGACATCACTTTGAAGACATCAGCAACGTCTCTTTCCCGGACTACTGGAAGATGTGAAAATCTTCTTCCACCTAGCATTTTCATTTCGTTAGTATCTTATTTCTGACAGTCGTCAATCTTATTTTCTTTTTGTATAATATGGAAGACCGCTTGGGTTGCTTAGGCTTCTTGACTACCTCAGTGTATTTCGTTTGGAATTTATTCTGGTACGATGAGCTTGTGAAAGCGCTGCTTTCGTCTCATCTGAAGAAATGTACACTTCACTGTTCGATTGTCGATTGTTGTGTTATCCTTGATAAAGCCAGGAATAAATGGCGAAACTAGTTGGAAACTCTGTTTCTCTCTTTTATACTGTAAGGTCACTACCAATTTTGTTAGTACCAGATATTATATACGTATATTTAAGTGTAATAAACTGTATATTTATGATTATTATAAATTTATTAATTTACCATATAGCATGTATAGTACCAAATTTGGTACGAAAGTAACAAGTTTGGCAACCATGCTTGAGTACATAAAGTATAATTTTCTATGAGGAAGTAAAAAATTCAAATTTCAAAAGCTGATTCCTTGAGATTATAAATTTTTAAAATCAATTTTTATATCTCGGTTCTAATTCAGACAACTTAATGTTTCAAAAAAGGAATGGTGGATAGGTTTGTGGATGTTAGGTGGTGGACGTGATCGTTGCCTGTCCTCTCAGTAGGTCTTTAGAAAAAGTAGCGTATTTTCTGTACAGCAGTCCACTACTAACTGAGAGATTAAAGGAAAAACGTTTGCAAACAGTATATATTTGGAAAAAGAATTACTATAACAAAATTGTCAGGAGCGATGAAGGAGCACTTTTGAAAAACAAGAATATTTTACAATAGCAAATTATGTTGGACACCTTACGAGGAAGCTACAGGAGAAGTGATTAAAAGTGAGAAAACGGAAATGGAAAGAGGAGAGAAGTCAAAAAGTTTTCGGGCCATGGAAAACGAGAGTGGAGAAGAAAAACGTGTTCAGTCAAAGAAATGGGAAGCAAGGAAGCTTTAAGATGAAAAAGAGGGAAGCTAGCGAGTCTGGTGATGAGCAGTAAACTTGATAAGCATTGACGAAGCTTTGAATTCGTTTCCCATGGATAGAAGGGAGAATGGCAAAGCAACGAGCATTCACGTTCGACAGGTCAGTCCGATAAATAATTTCAGAGACCTTCGTATTAATTCTAATTCTGCTGAAAACCTAGAACTTTTTCTTGAAACTAGAATAGAATTACAATTAATTAAGCAGCAGATATTGGGAAAAGTATTCTCATTAAACTTCGCTATCAGCCCGTTCCCTCTCTTCGAATGGATCACGCTTTTTGAAATAGCATTCTTTCTAGAAACTTCCTTAGCAATTATTAAAGAAAAACGAATTATGACTTTACTTCGAAAGAGACTTTTAGGCAGTTTTCATTGGAGTAGAAAGCCTTTATCAATCAAATGTGGGACAATTAATGTTACGATAATTTAAGTTATGCGTTGCACAATTTCTCTTCTGTTTGTACTGTTCAGCGAGTGACTTTAAATTTTACCATAGTTTATGACATTAGTACTTTTCAGTCCTTTTGCTAATATAAAACTAATTGTGGTTTCATTGGAAGATAATTCCGGAAACCATTAGCGTAAGGTGGTTGTTGAAACTTCAAGCCGACTTTTTGCCTATGGAAAGTGGCGCTTATTAATATTTCAGCGGATATTTTCCATTTAATGGTTATTAATGCATTCATTAAGCTGCAGGTTACTTGATATACGTACTTTATTTTATAAAAAGCCAACTAACTGCATATTGAGAGTTTCGCCAGTTGTAAACTTTTGAGAAAGACTATTACTTCTACGATATTAATCTTTCTAAAAGTATTTTTTATAGAAGATAACTTTATATAGCTGATTCTAAGTTTATTCACGAACTTTCTTAATTATTTTATGCAGCAATAATAACTATTCGGACTTTGGATTTTTCTCTGCTAGTAATTAATGTTTGTTCCTATTTACTATATTTCATGATTCGGCGGATTGATGACGTCAAGGAGATTTGTGGTTATTTTGTGTGACGACGACTGGAGGATGGAACACTAAAGTGGAAAAGAGCTTCGTGTGGACGGTATCTTCAAATAGCAACCTCCGCAACTAACTGTATAATTACTTATTCAATTTACTTTGAACTATATGTTTAAACGAAGTTTTAACTGTAATTAATTTCAAGTGACATTTACTTAACTGTTGTTTAGAACCTTTATTTCTGAAATTATTTTGGATATCTTTATTTGTAGACACTCGAGCAGAGTTATCAAGATAATACAGTGTGTCCATAAAAGGTCTAACAAATTTTATCTGTGTATTACTAAAAAACTAATAAAGATAAACAGAAACAGATTTCAGTATATGAAACTGTAACTGAAAAAGTTTTATTAAACCAAGTTAGTAAGATATTACTTCTAAGGTATTATTCTTTCTAAAAATATTTTTATAGAAGATAACTTTATATAGCTAATTCTAAGTTTATTCACAAACTTGATTAATTATTTTATGCAGCAAGAATAGCTATTAGGAATTTGGAGTTTTCTCTGATAGTAATTAAGATATTATTCTTTCTAAAAGTATAATGTCCCCCTGGGTCATACTGAGGATATCCAGCCAATAATCAATTTCTTGCCATGTTCTTTTGAGCATATCGACATCCACCTTGTTAATAGTAGCCGTGATTCGGCATTTCACATCCGTAATGTCCTTAACTTTGTGAAACACAATAAAACTTTTTCAGTTACAGTTTCATACATTGAAATCCACGTCTCTATTTATCTTTATTAGTTTTTTGGTAATACACAGATAAGATGTGTCAGGCCTTTTATGGACACCTTGTATATTTTCTCAATGTTAATCAATTACTTTTATGTGAGAAATTTGTCCCCTTATTCATCCTCCATACTTTTCAGTGTACCTAAAGCTTCCATTGCAATATTTTGTATACGTGAAAAAATTAGTGTAAATTTAGCTACCGTAAATGGTTTCTGTGATATAAAAATTATTACAAGAACATTTTGAAGGTAGCTCGTATATTAATTGTCTTTAACAAATATCGTGCATCTTTATGAGTAGATTTTTTTAAGATAATTAAAAAAAATAATTAGCAAAATGAACCATCCTGAGAAAACAAATCTTTTTTTCTCCAGAAGATTTTCCCGTCTCTGCAATTTCTACTTTTTTTTTTCTTTAATAGATAAGAGTAGAAATGCATTTGCACGATTCTTTTCACCTCTTCGTTTTGATGTGGTTACATTTTTATACTTCATCGATTTTCTTAATTTCGTGCAATTTTTTAATTTCATGATAATATAAGCAAATGATCTTGCCTATTAATTTGTACAGAAATTGTCCTCTGCATTTTATTACGGCATTCTCTTAAAATAAACTGTTACACGAAACAATGAAGAATGGGAGGAGACGAAACCTGGAGGATAAGAAAAAAGAAATCTCGTTTAAAGTAAAAGAAATAGCTGCTTTAAAGCGACATTTACATATAGAGAATGAAACTGAGAAAGAAATGGGAACAATTTTCTGACCACACCCAGGATAAGCGAGAAAGAAGAGCGAAAAAATGTACTGAAGAATTGAGTAGAGAAAAGAAGCCAATTAACTAACTTTATTTCCTGAAATCGCGGAAGCATAATTATGTTAAAGAAGTTTGAAAGCAAGGAACTTCTATTCACCCGTTTTCTTTACAGGAGAAAGAATCAAAATAGGCTACAGAATTATTTTTCAACCACTCCCTCTAATTAAAATAGCATTTTTATAGCCTGTCTTCTTTTTTTTATTGCTCAATTGATAATGAAAACAATTGAGGAAAACATTTAACGCGGTTTTATTTTAGAATTCTAAAGTTCTCTATGAATTATTCAGCAACTTAAAGGGCCAAGAAACATACAAACTGTAAAAGACCTAATAACAATCCATTAAAAGTGAAAGAGCGAGAAGTTTTTTTAACATTATCCGATCTCCCAGTACTCGAGAAACTACCATTAGATCGCGAATTTTGTAATTTCAAAGTATATAATAACTTCTTAATTTTTTTTACCTTTTGAAATGTTCAAAAAACTTGCTTTCAACAATTTATTTGTCACAGTTACAAAATACACATAGTATACATTTTAAAATGCAAGAAAATAAAATTAAATAACATTCATTTAGATTTTAGAAATGGTGTCTTCGACAAAATCAACATTTTCGAGATTTTCTTTAAAAACTCAAGTAATTCGTTAACTTAAAAAAATATTTTTCTGTTCTGGTCACCCCACAACCCTTTACAATTAATATTTATAAGCTTACTAGCAAAGGTACCCGGCGTTGCCCGGGATAATTACACTTGGATGTAAACAGAAAAATCTCAAAAAATTAAATTAAATTTTGCAATATCTTAAAAATAAACACATGAAAATGCTTAGAATTAATACAGTAAAAATTCTTAATGAAATTTAAAAAAAATCTTCTTAAAGGCTCACAATGGCTGGACCTCTCCAAGGATGCCACTGCTAGTCTAAATAATTTCTTACTCACGTAATCTTACCTCAGATGTATACTTAGTGTTGTTGCAATTTCCACTCTTCTCTCGATGTGTTGAAGTAAAACTTGGGCATTCATCACTATGTACAGTCTAGCGGTCGCCGATTCTTCTATTTACTTGCTTCCCATTTGCTCAATATATCACAGAGCTAAAGGAGTGCTTCCTCTGTCGTCTTTCCACTCTTTCTCAATAGTCTGCTAACTCTCCATTATCTCCAGTTACTGATCATTTTTAAAGATTTTCAAGAAATTGTTAAGTACTAAGAACTCTCTTTTCTAAGAAAAGCCTGAATAACAGGAATTCTATGCATTGTTACAAATTGAAACTTATCCATATTACATCATCATTTAATGTTCATTGTTATAATTCTTGGAAAGATTGCTTTAACATTACATCATCATTCTGTGCTCATTGTTATTGGTGAATTGCGCGTTGATACCATTGTTGATGCGAACACAATGGGCCTATTGTTGCACAAACTTTGCCTTGCATTGTTGGTCATGAGATATATATTGTTGGTTCATGCAGTATGTTTGTGAATTGCGTGCTGATACCATTGTTGATACCTATTGTTGTACAAACTTTGCCTTGCATTGTTGGTCATGAGATATTTCTCATTAATATGTCTTGTTATAACCATGAGGTATCAGGTCAGTTCGTCGAGGGTCAATTCGTCGAGCGTCAGTTCGTCGGCGTCAATTCGTCGAGCGTCAATTCGTTGAGAGTGTCAGTTGGTCGCGCGGTTAGTTCGTCGAAGATCAATTCGTCGAGCGTCATTTCGTTGAGAGTGTCAGTTGGTCGGGCGGTCAATTCGTCGAAAAATAAATAAATGGTCGAAAAAACTTTCATAAAATTCATTAACGAAAATAATTTTTGTTACTAATTTATTTACTTGAAAGGTAAACAATAAATACCGTTACTGTTAAAACTCCGTATCTATATACAGCTTTTGTAAGCAATGTGATATAGTAGCCACAATAAATCTAATCTTGTTGACGACATATGCCCCAAACTATTTATACCGCTTCAGTATCTTTCATTTTCAGAATGAAATTAATAACTGTAGAAAATTAATTATCGGCCAAATTGAGCACATACAGGAAATTATCTTTTTATTAAGTAAAAATTAAATAATAACATAAATAATAAGCTTGCCGAAACATTTAATATCCTGTGGTCGATTTCCTCAGTTTAACACAAAATTTCACGTCACCTGTTCGCAGACTGGCATATGCACATATTCATAACAACATAATAAATAAATGGTCGAAAAAAAACTTTTAACAAATGGCGTTACTGTTAAAATGTTTATTTGCATGTAATAATCAATAAACAATAAATAGATAATAAATGAAAGAAATAAAAAGGAAGGGGGGGGGGGGGGAGGGCAAACTAAGAGGTTGTCGAGGGTAGGATAAAAGCCCCTAACTGCTTCAGTAGTCTACATGTTCAGAATATACTTAATAATTATAAAAGTAGATTTGTATAAAAAACGTACAGACAGACCCACCCACAAACATCCTTCTTTATATATATAGAAGATATTGACTGGGGGACGCTTGAACTTTCTGTTGAAGTACATGGCCTTGCACTTTCCGACATTAAGGTTCAGCTTCCAGCAGTTAAACCAGTCTTCGAACATCTTCAAGGAGAGCTGTAGACGAGTGATAACGTGAGTCGGCTTGTGTGCCCAAGTCATAATGGCAATATCGCCAGCATAGAAATATAGATTATAATTTTTGGGGTTCGGGAAATCATACACAAAATAATTAAATAGCACGGGCCCGAGGACAGAACTTTGAGGGACACCGGCCTTTACAACACGGGGCGTGGATAAATTTTCACCAGCTTTAGCTTGGTAGGCAAAAGATTTTAACCTAACCTAACCTAACCTAACCTATCGGTGAGAAAGGATTTCACCATCAAAATCAAATCGGGAGGGAACCCGTATCTAATCATCTTGTAGATAGAGCCCCCATGCCACACTTGGTCAAAAGCTTTACTGACATCGAGGAATACCAATCCGCAGTACCTGGAAAGGTTCAAGGGGGTGCTCAGGTCTTTTACGAGCCACTATATCTGCATCTGACAAGAGTGGGCGGCACGAAAGCCAAACTGATCTTTCCGAAGTAGATCATTCGCGAGACAGTGTTCTTGGAATCTGACGAGGATCGTTTTCTCTAAAACTTTAGACATTGAGGGGAGCAGACTAATAGGTCGGTAGCTCGAGGGGATTGCTGGGTTTTGCCACTGCTTGGGGATATTCAAAACAATAGATTGTTTCCAAGACAATTTAAGAAAGTAAGGGAAGTAATAAAATTTAATAGGAAAGTAAGAAAATTTCCAGCAGTCGCTAATAATAATGGTGAGATAGTCAATAAAGTTCTTTGGGAGATTAATAAGGGCGTTATGATGGTGGCGATCTCTCCGGCGTCGATGTTGTTCTTCGTTAAATGCTGCGGGGAGCCGGCCAGGTGGCCGAGAGGGCTAGGGCGTAGGCTTTCTAAATAATAAAAAATAAATAATAAAAAAAAAAATAAAAAAAAAAAAATAAAAAAAAAATAAAAAATAAAAAAGACAAGTGTGGATAATTGTAATGGTAAACTAAGAAATAAAAAACTCTTTCACCACAACGATATTAGATTGAAAATATACAACCTGATACTGGAAGTACAAAAAAGCAATTGCTTCCATCATTCAGCAGCCCAGGAGCACCTCAAAAAAATTGAAGGAACTGAGTCCGCTTTCTAGTTCTCGAGTCCGCCTGGTCGTGGGTTCGAATCCCACCCTGGGCATGAATGTTTATGTTTCTCCTGGGCTGCATACAGATATAACTTGTGTAAAAGGCGCAAAATGACCTTAGTAGTCGACGCCACTAAAATATTGAAATATTGAAATAATAAATGTTGCGGGACTTCATCCAAGTTGACAAGGCCATCTTCCACACGCTGTGACATGATTTGGCTCTCGGGATTGTTGTTGATAGGAGTAACAAATTGCATTTCTAGTGAATCTGCAATGACTTGAGCCTTGTCCTGATCTGTTTGCACATAATCACCTTGTGGGGTACGGAGTGGAGGAAGCGTATTATTTTTCTTCTTCTGTAAAGCTCTGACCCTACTCCAAATGAAATTGTCGCGAGAAGACAAGCTTTTGAGGCTTCTCGCCCTTATATACACAAAATATGATAAATGGAGTAATATGACTGGATAAAATATAATGAATGGCATGACAAAGGCAGTGAATAATATTGTCTGGGTTCAATGAAGGAAGAAGCAAAATAAACAGCATAGGTGTACATTGATTGGATAAGATTTAAAAAGAGATAGGGTACACTATAAAAGATAGAAATACACTAATTGGATTAAAGCAGAAAAATAGCGATTGGATAACAAATAGCAGACTATTATAGAATAAAACAATGATAGACATGATTGAAAAAAAAGGGCTGATCCATTAAAGAATAAGAGAATAGAATACAAAAAGAAAATTACAGTAAATCTAGACGGAATTAAGCATGAAGAGACTGTCGAAATCTGTTTGACAGTTAAAGAGGAGGTCAGGAGATGAGTTCTTCGCTATGGAGTCCAGAGTTGCGGTCTTAAAAGGGTCAATACAAAAGTGAAGAATGGACATCACTTCATCACATTTCTTAGGTGCGCTTCCAGTAACGGCGAGGTAGAACTTGTCTTCTTTCTTCTGGAATGACGTCATATGTTCTTTAAAACGAACAGCGAAGTTACGAGATGAAAGTCCTATGTAGAACTTGTCACAAACTCCGCAGTTCAGGCGGTATACATTAGAACGGGAATAGTTATTGGTACGGACGGAGGCTTCAGTGTACGAAAACAGGGGATGGAAGATCGGAAAGAGATGTGGGGACCAAGGAAATTGATTAGGCGGGAGAAATGGGGCCAAGGAAAGGTATAGAAACCCATTACTTGGGCGGGGATGGAACAGGAGGCTGAGGGTTGAGGAGGGCGAGTTTTCTGCGACTTAATAGACCGGAAAAGGTGGAGGGAGAAAAACCATTCGTAGAGGCAAGGGAGCGGATATTGCGGAATTCAGAGGAACGAGAAGAAGGGTTGAGGGGTAGCTTGAGAGCACGATCTCTGAGGAAACGGAAGGAAGCAAGTTCATGGGAAGAAGGGTGTGATGAAGAATCGTGGATTAGGTTAGAAGATGTGGTAGGTTTACAGTAAACAGAGGAGAAGTGATGGTTGACGGGGTCATTAGTGATGAGAACGTCAAGGAAAGGGAATGACTTGTTAACATCGGTTTCGGATGTGAACTAGATATGGGGGGAGAAGGAATTAAAAATAGTAGGGGTTGTAGTGCTGGAATCGAATATTATCAGGATATCGTCAACGTTAGAGATGATAGTGGAATTACAAAGGAGGAGGGAAACAAAGGTAAGTTCTAGGTTTTGGAGATAAAAAGAAAGCTGCTAAGGGGGAAGCCCATTTTTAGGCCAAAGGTTTCAGAGTAGAAGGAATTATTAAAGGTGAAATAGTTTGGTTAGAGGGAATAGCTAGGAGATCAATGTAGTCAGGAACAGGGAAGGAAGATGAACAAAGAAGGCGTTCAAGGAAGGAATGTGTCTGAGACGGGGACATAGTGTACAGGTTAGTTATGTCGAGTGACATGAGGCAGTGGAACTCGTTAGTGTGGAAGGAAGAAATATTATCGGTGAGGGTAAGGGAGTTTTAACATTATAGGTGTTAGGTAAGATATTAAGGTTGAAGAGGAAAGATTGGTTATTGGTTTATTAGAATTTTCGGCGTCGACTACTAAGGTCATTTGCGCCTTTTACATAAGTTATATCTGTACGCAGCCCGGGACAAACACAAACATCCATGCCCATGGCGGGATTCGAACTCCCAACCAGGTGGACTCGATATCTAGAAAGCCTACGCCCTAGCTCCCTCGGCCACCTGGCCGGCGAAGAGGAAAGAGGAGAGATATTGGCAACAACATAAACAGGGGTTGGGGAATAGTTAACAACAGGGCATATGGGCATATTAGGCTTATGGATTTTGATAAGGGCATTAAGGGTAGGGGGCGGGGGTTGTGATGAATAAGGCGATGAAGCTGTTAATAACTGAGATAATAGCTTTATGTTTGTTAGGGGTGGGGTCGAAAAAAGCTCCCAATCGATACATTTTTAATAATTATACAGACCGAAATAATCCTCCTTCTTTTAAGTGCCAAAATTATCTAATGAAATACTATTTGAAAAGTCTTGAGAAACGGCCAATCACATGAAACTTACAACTCAAGTGTCAGCGTCGTAAATGTCGAAAACGTATACAGTAGTTTACTATAGTATTCTAGGGGCGGTTAATTTCTTTTTCAGTACCGGAAGAATGGAGCTATTGATTGATTTTACCTTGTTCGTCTGTGCATCTGTAGGAATTGCAGGGTTAACAGTTAGAGGGGTCCATTTCTCTAAAAGGTACAGTCGTAACACGTTAAAGCGTAACCGCTTAATACGTGATTTTCCGTTGGTCCCGTTACCTTGAAAGCTAACTCCATGTAAATTAATTCTCTGTTAATACAGAGTCGAGTCACATTATTATGATCACCAGATAATATCCCGAATAACCGTCTTTAGCGGCACGGACAGCAGCTAGACGGCGTGGGAGTGAGTCAGTATGATTCTGGGAGGTTTATACTGGTAGTTGTTGCCATGCACACTGTAAAGCATCCGATAGCTGCTGAAGGGTACGCGGTGGTTGTTCCATAGCACGCACATGACGATCGAGGTGATCCCAAAGGTTCTCGATTGCGTTGAGGTCTGGGGAATTAGAGGGCCAGGGTAGTACCTGGAACTCTTGGTCGTGTTCCTTAAACCACCCTCGAATAATTGCAGCCGTATGACACGTCGCACTGTCTTGCTGGAACGTGCCTCCCCCTCTGGGAAGACAGTCGCCATATATGGGTGTACTTGATCTGCAATTATGGATAAATAAACGAATCAGTTGAGAGTGTCTTCCACAGGAATCAGTGGGCTCAGACAATGCCATGAGAACACTCCCCACACATTGACGCTGCCGCCACCAGCCTGGATTCGTCCAACAATGGTTGCAGGATGCTTGTTCTCGGAGGTTTCTCGCCTCACCCACCAACGTCCGTCACTTCTGTGGAGCAGAAATCGTGATTCATTGGAGAAGGTAACCTTTTTCCAGTCAGAAGTGGTTCAGTTTCTGTACTGTTGGGCAAATTGAAGCCGTTTTTAGCGATAAACCTTCATCTGTTCTGTGGTTTTAGAGACATGTTTGATAGCACCCTCGTTGGTTTGAGCAGTAAGTTGGTCCACTGTAGCTATTCGGTTGGCCTTCACACACCTCGCAGCCGACGTTCACCTCTCTCATCAATGGCACGTGTTGCTCTACAGTTCCCATACCGTTTATTCTGAACGGTCCCATTTTCCCAGCCTTGGTACACATTAACGACGGCAGCACGAGAACAGTTCACAAACTGTGCGGTTTCCGATATACTGCCATCCTTGCCCCGAAAGCCGATTATCATCCCCTTTTCCAGATCTGATAAATCACCTTTCTTACCTATTGCAGCAATGAGTGATATGTTTTTACCATAGTGGAAACCTACCTTATATAGTCATATAGTCACTTAACCAATTCCCAACACGTGACATAATTCCTCGGCTGGGCAACCCCGAAGACTCTGTACGTAGGGAGTGGTCATAATAATGTGACTCGACTCTGTACGTGGTTTTTTTTTTCTTCTCTGAAATCGGATAATACGTCATTTTTTGGCACAAAAAAATTAAGAATTTTTTTTCTAGGAATCTTAATCTCAATGTGTTTGCAAAATATTTTTAGTCAAGATATAGTCGACTAGAAGAGGTACCCGGCGTTGCCCGGGATAATTACACTTGTAGGTAAACAGAACAATCTCAAAAAATTAAATTATAACTCCCAATTGGTTAAATAATAACTCAATCAGCACAACACAGAGCAAAGGGACTATCCATTCTACGAAAAATACGAAAAACAGGAATTCTAGGTGTATACCGGGACCAAAGTTTTTTTTTGCTCTTGACGAAGAAGCTCTTGCTCTATTCGAAACTCCCGTTGCTCAGATGTTTCAA
The DNA here is from genome assembly GCA_023313115.1 of Rhysida immarginata. Lineage (NCBI taxonomy): Eukaryota > Metazoa > Arthropoda > Chilopoda > Scolopendromorpha > Scolopendridae > Rhysida > Rhysida immarginata. The sequence continues at coordinate 241,656 of JAHWFO010014064.1, forward strand.
ATGCACGTATAGCTTTTTCTATTTTAGTTGCAGAGTTTCTCTGACCAATACTCGTTCTTTCTCTTTCCTTTCCAGGCACATAACTTTTTTCCAGTCGTCTGGACGTTTGATATGGAACTCAAGGGAGACACGCGTGATCCTTTGTCTCATCAATAGACGCTGCCTTATCATTTGTGTTCTCTCATTGCATCATCATTTTATGTTCATTATTAATAATTCTTGGAAAAGAATATTCAGTCATTGCATAAATAACATCTCAGTTTCCAAAATATACACATTCCAACAGAATATAGTCAAAATGCATTTTTATGAAATGTTTGGATCTGATGTGGTAGAAGCAAAATTAGATTGAAAACATTTTTATACATAAGTTTATACTTATTTTTTGTGTTTATATATTTGTTATTAATATGTCACTTATTGGCCTTACTACAGTATATTAATAACACTGCCCAACAATTTTTAACTTTCCAAAAATTACTTGGCGAAAGAGTAGTTGACTTTTGGTAATTTGGGTGCGCTGATTCCGAATCTGCAAACCGTTTTTCTCTAACGGGTCTCAATTTTTGGTAAATCGCATACTAAAATTTTATAATTTCTGTAAATTAAGCAAAACGAACAGAACATATGTGGTGCCCATTTCTTATCTTGATCTCCCACTTTAATTTCGAAATATAGATTATAAAGTTTTTTGATGTAATTTGATATTTTTCGCTTATATCTTTCGTCTTTGTTGTTACACATCCACAAATATAACAAAAATTAACTGGAATTTTTTTACAAGTTCCTCTAGTCATTTTCATTTATTTAAGTATTATATGTAGTTGAAAATAAAAAAATATAAATATTTAAAATATATTAAGTAATTTTGAAACTTACGTCTAAGTGTCAAATTTACATAAAAATATAAAAATTTCAATCACGATTTACGAAAAATTGAGACCTAATAGGCAAAAATGAGCGTCATTTTTGTAATCTACGCAAAATATTACCTTAGAAACGGTGCTTCTCTGTTCAGTAATTTTTTTGTTGTTGGACAGTGTAATCTGAATGAAATTCAACTTCTTTCATCATTACATATCGATAAGTTTCATTTCCAAATTTCACCTAGACTGAAGATCCACTCTAATTTAGTTAACTTGGGATGAGACAAATAAGAACTCATTGCACCAAGAATTCTGAACTGCTAAAAAGAATACAAAACAGCAGATGTGTAATTATCAATAAATCACTTTCCTTAATTGGATATATTTGTATTTTCAGTTATATCTTAAATTGTATAAGTTTAAGGAAGAAATTAACTCGATTTAATTTTAATAGAATGTCTAAAAAAATTCTTCCATTAACAGTTATGAATATATTGATTTTGAAAATTTAATGGAGAGAATCATATTATACGATGATTTGAATCATGATGTAATTACCAAATCACTATATCATAAACCACTTTATATATTAAAGAATGTTATCAATTGATTAGATATTTCTAGCATGTTAAACCCTTCGAGCATAAAGTAGAACCTTCTGTTTCTATACGCGAAGGTTAAACCCAACTTACATTAAATAAATAAAAATTAAAAAGCTTTGCACGCTCTTTCTGATTCATATGAAATCGGCAGTTCTCAATATGTCATTATAGGCAACCTTTACTCTTTGGAAGCAGTAGTTTGACGCGCTTGCTCAGGCTAGGACAGTGTACTCTAAATACGAGAGAACTTTATCTTGTATGACTATAGTTATTTCACTATTTGACAAAAAGGAGCGTAGTTTTTTCATCAAAAAACGAATCTTTTGAGACAAGCAATGATGGAGTCACAATGAGTCTGAAAAGAAAGGATGTTATCAAAAGTAAACCCGAGGAATATTAATGTGTCGTTGGATGACGTATTCCGAGCTATGACTAAAAATTTTGGTTTTTGAAGCGTTCAGTTTCCTGCCGCGTTGACGATACCAGGTCTCCATGAGTTTGAGATCATGTTGATCAAAAATATTGACCTCGTTCTGATCTACGCTATGATAGGACATACAGTATACAGGGTGAGGCATTTATCTTGAGACAGCTGAATATCTCGGAAACTAAGCATTGTACGAAAAACTGTCCAAAATCAGAAGTGAATTATTTCGCGGGGGAAATTCATTAGTTAAAAAATAACCCCCCCCCCCTTGTGAGGGGGGCTGGGGGAGGGGGGGTAACTTTGAAATCTTAAGTAGGAATCCCTATTTTTAATGGTATATTCAGATTGTACACAATATTGGAGAAATGTTTTATTCTTGGTGTTTTTTCAATTGATCCAACCGATTAGGAGATAGAGGACTTGAAAGTGTGGAACTTTTAAAGTTTTGAACCCAATTTTATCGATGAAGACAAAGAGATAGAGAGTGGATCTTACAGACATTCCTATTCTACTTTTTAATGGTTTTTAAGAATCCGAAGTCAGAATTTCAAAAATTCAAAATTTTTTAGTGCACAAGTAAACTTTTGGGGGCAGCAGTCCTACGGTGACAAAATCTATGCTTGTGTGTTGAAAAATATTGGATTTTTGAAATTCTGACTTTGGATTCTTAAAGACCATTAAAAAGTAGAATAGGAATGTCTGTAAGACCCGCTCTCTATCTCTTTGTCTTTGTATTCCTTATTCTGTGAAGTTGGGCTTGGGCGAACTCTCCGTCTCCGTGCTTTTTGCCGAACGATAGCACGTATGACGTCACGAAAACATACCGTAGATAACGCACGCACATGACGGAACACGTACAGACGCTCCTATGTGAAGCGGCCTTAAAGGTAGATAACGTACTGTTGTGCAGGTATGCTGAAGGGCTGGTAGACAGGAGCCACTGTCTCTCAACCTCTTTTTTTCAATTAATGAATGCTCCCAGTCGTTAATAATCCCGCTATTTATTTTACATAAGGTGCTGGAAAAAGGTATATAGCCGGGGTGAAAATTCAAATAAACGTAACAAATTGATGCTGATTTTATTGCTTTTTTATAGATGTGAATTAGATGATACAAAACGTTGTTTCCAGGAGCATTTAACAAAGAATAAGGAATCAAATGCAAATTAACAGCCATTATGCCAACCTACCCTCTTGCAAGGTGGAAAAAAGTTTAGAGTCGTTCACTTTCTTGCATATTTTATTAGTTGAAAGGGTTATTTAAGGCGATGAAAGTATACAGCAACGTCATATGAGGGCATATACCACACTGTTTGTATAATACAGGGTGATTCAGTCAATTTCTGACCATTTCAGTACTATGATTTATTGATCCATTAATGTTTACAAACTCAGCATTTCAGTATGATATTTTAGGCAGTTCGGAGTTTTTATTCCCGTGGAAAAGTCTTGATGATATGCTCAATGTGTCCACCACGAACGTTTTGAACTGCTCGCAGCCGAATGGTGAAGTTGTTCATAACTCTATCCAGGATCTTTGCATCCACAAGGGTGCAGCAGTCGACGATGCTTTGTCGCAGCTGGTCTAGGGTTCTTGGTGCTGTAGTGAACACATTGTCTTTAAGGAACCCCCAGAGATAAAAATCACATGGGTTTAGGTCAGGACTCGTAGGGGACCAAAGAAAGCCACCCTCGAATCGATCTGGAAACCTGTTTGAAATGACACGATTTCCGAATTTCTGATTGAGAAAGTCTAGCACTTCATTAGTGGTGTGAGGCCTAGCCCCATCCTGTTGAAACCATTGATGTCGAAGCGGTATACGCCTACTGGTGCGTCTCGACACTTATACTCCTTCCGGAACTATTTTTGCACGGTTACAGGTGACTTCGTCTCGAAATACCATTCAACAACCTTGCATTTCTGCTCTTTTGATAAAGCGTGCGCCATTTTTCAACAATACGATTTTCATGCAGCGCCGTTGCAACAATACAAACTCCAACTATTTAAAAATTCGATATGGCGCTCATATTCTTTCAATTGTTTATCCCTAATGCACGTCATTCGAGTGAAGTGGTCAGAAATTGACTGAATCACCCTGTATAACACCAATATACAGGGTGTTGCAGCTAACTACGGGGCAGTATAACGGGAAGCCTACCAGCTCGATTGCAGGGGCCGGCTCGGTTGATTAGCAGGATGGAGGGAGATGAAGGTGGCCTGCAGCAGCCAGCAGTTTCCACAGTCGGGGAGGGGGGTGATAAAATTTTTTGATAAAATTACCCAATTATCTATCATTTGATGTCGAGCCGGCCCCTTCAATCGAGCGGGTAGGCTTCCCGTTATACTGCCCTGTAGTTATCCGCAACACCCTGTACAAGATGCCAAAAGGGCAACATCTTTCAGAGTATGAAAGAGGGCAAATAGTTGCTCTTAAAGGATGCGGAAAGACTGGATCTGAAATTGCGAAAGAAATTGGATGTTTCAAGTCATCTGTTAACAAATTTCTCGAAAATCTAGATAATCATGGAATGGCACCCATATCTGGCAGGCCAAGTGCACTTTCCGCTCGCCAGACATCAAGAACAAGAAGCCTTGTTCGTCATCAGCACCTCTCTTCTTCGCAGATTGTTGCCGAACTAGACTTCCCGTGCACTAGTAGAACGTACGAAATGTGTTGCATTCTTCTCCAAATCTACATTACATAAAAATGGAAGGAAGACCACCTCTGACAGCAGCTCGTCGTGAAGTGCGTGTGGCGTTTGCTAAAAAAATACGTTACGTACGGTGACAAGTGGAAGAATGTTGTGTTCGCAAACGAGATGAAGTTCAATATGGACGGACCAGATAGCTTCAATACTATTGGCATGATATTCGAGATTAAAAGGAATTCTTCTCAAAGAGACGGTTTGGAGGTGGCTCAGTAATGACTTGGGGAAGGTTTGCTGCTAGCGCAACTACACCTATTGCACTCTTATCACACCCGATGAATTCCATTGCATATCAAGATATTCTGGCGAATAATCTGCTTCCATACGCGCTCATAACGGAGGGTGAATGGATTTTCCAGCAGGACAATGCTCCGATTCATAGCTCAGCCTCAACCAAGGACTGGTTTGACGCTAATTCTGTGATTGCTCTAAACTGGTCATCCCGGAGTCCAGATCTCTACCCTGTGGAGAACATTTGGGGAATCTTAGTGCGTTCTGTATACAGCAATTTCCGTCAGTACAGTAATAAAGAAGAATTGGTGAATAGTATCAATGCAACATGGCAAAATCTTGATCCAGGAGTGTTAGTGAAACTCAGTGAATCAATTACAAACGGATTAATAAAGGCCATTGAGAAAAAGGGTGCCTTTATCGGGTATTAAAAGTGAGCATCTAAACTTTTTTCCAACTTGCAAGTGGCTAGGTTGAGATAATGGCTGTTAATTTGCATTTGATTCCATATTCGTTGTTAAATGCTCCTGGAAACAACGCTTTGTATCATCTAATTCACGTCTGTAAAAAAGCAACAAAATCAGCATGGATTTGCTACGTTTATTTGCATTTTCATCCCGGCTCTATAGTTTTTTCCGGCACCTTAAATGCAAATACGCGAATATGAGAGTGAAATAAAAGGTTAAAGTAAAAAATTGAAGTTATATTTATAAAACCTACGGCTATAGGTGTTAAGCTTATACCGGTACAGTAACACTTTAAAAAGCGTTTTATTGCGTGAAAACAAACAAATGAAATACAGTATGCAATGCCTGCAATGAGTTTGAGCACCGACTAGCGTATTGCCAAGAGGTGAGCAGTGAACACTTTGTGCAAATTGTGTAACCTATATGTACCGTTTCCTTTGGGAATGTAAAAATAAAATAAACACATTTGAGAAACTTTGCCATTATGTAAAACTGATTTTATGCAATTTATTTCAGGACACGGTTTATTTTAGTGGTTGGCCGAACATTACTCCTGCTGTCATAGGTAGGCTTTCCCTACGTACAGAAGGGGCAGTTCGGGAGCTTTTGAAACGCACGGTATATAGGGATAATGTTTGCTATTTTTAGTTCGTCAGGAAATTTCTTAGTTGATATAATTATTTTGCATAAATTCTGTTATGTATTGTATCATATTTTTAGAAGAAACCCGGGTATAACAATGGCACATCTGTTATCTTTCATTTCAGACTCATTTATAATCTTTTGAATAATATAAAATACCGGGAACAATAGGTTTTACTTTGATAAGCGACTTCACTTTTTATTAGTTTGTCAGGCATGGGAATGTCACACGGGTTGTTCAGCCAGGACAAATAGTCGATTGATTTATCAGTTGGCAATTGCGTTTTTGTCTCATAGATGTTATTAGAAATAATATCCCATAAATTAATTTTGTTTATCTGATTAACAATGGATGATCTTTTGACTTTACGAACCAGATCCTTCAATTTTTATTAGCTAGTTTGTAGTTATTTAAGGTAATCGCATTAGGGCCGTGTTTATATTGTTGATATATAGAATTTTTATTTTGATAGGAAAGAATAAGGCTCTTGGACCACCAGACTTCAGCGGCATGCGATTAGACTTCTTTGTCATTTGCATGCCAGCGCTGGCAGCAGCCGTAAGTACCGCATTTACTAGTTCCTTCAATTTTTGATTGGAGTTAACATTTGGTATGTACGAATCAAAAATTTAATTTAAGACATGGTTAAAATAAGTAAGATTTAATTTTCCAAAAGATGGCTTCCAGGAGATGGATTTTTTTAGAAAGATCGTGTGCACTACCGTAACATGTCAAGTCGATTTGGATTATCTTATGGTCGCAGAGCGGTATATCAAAGTTGTCGATATTATCCCAGGAAAGATCGCCAGAGAGATAAACATGGTCTAATATAGTCGCAGTTTTGGAAGTTACTCGGGTTGGAAAGGTAATCATTTGATTAAAGTTCAAGTGATTCGTCAAAGAGAAGAACCACCTGAAGAGGAAAAAAATCTGAAGACGAAGACAGGTCATCACAGTTGAATTCTCCAATTATAATGTTGGACGATGTTGAATTCAGTTCAGAAATAATGCCGGCGCATGTCGTCATTGGAATATAGGAGGGTCGGTATATCACAG
>JAHWFO010014065.1:0-20729 GCA_023313115.1 Rhysida immarginata
GCCAAAAACTCTCGAGTTCTGAGGGCTGAATGGGCTGGAGCGTTGTCGTGACGAAACAACCAGTCACCTCTCGTCCACATTTCTGGCCTTTTTCACTCGTCCAGTGGCAGTTTTTCCGAGTTTAACACAAAATTTCACAGCAACTCTTTGCTCGTTCGAGTCACTCATTCTAAAAATCCGCCAAACGAAAAAAAACACACTTCACAAACAACCGCGTAGCTAATCAACCAATACTGATATTTGCAATCAGCGGATCTGTCAGAAGATGGCGACACCAAGCGATTTTGATTGGGACCAACAGGGCCCGCGCAATTCAAACAGTCTACGTATGTTTTGAACAGACCTCGTACATTTAAAATTTAGGCTTATAGAGAAATAAAAAGCTTAAATTTCAATTTTCGTATATAATTTGATGCACTTTCAATCAACTTAAAACATTTTTTTATTTAGTACATGTTTCTATTTTTCAGGGGAAGGCAGTCGTTAGAAACAATTTGTTTAGTTCTGGCTTACAAAGTTAAATTTCCAAATAATTTTTTTCTTCTTCGAGGAAACCACGAATGTGCAAGCATAAATAGGTGAAGAAGGCAAGAATTGAAATGTTTATCTAAATTAATTCTGTTTCATCTTATAATGCCAAAAAAAATTATTATACAATTACTTTTTCTTTAAAGGATATATGGATTTTATGATGAATGTAAAAGAAGATATAATATAAAAATCTGGAAAACATTTACTGACTGCTTTAACTGTTTACCAATTGGTAATTATTACTGGAACTGTTGTAAAATTTTAACAAGGATTTACATTGTATTCCTAATTATCATTTCAATAATTTACATTTAAAAATAAAAAGTATGTAAGAGTGTATGAAATAACTGCTGCCTATAGAGAACGAAAAATAGTCCCCCCCCCTAATTATTGTTAATTAATCCAACACATCTAATCACTTACTTTTTTATATTAGTTAAAGATTAAATGTTGATTACTATTTCTATTTAGCTGCCTTAATAGAAGGAACCATTCTTTGCATGCATGGAGGTTTATCACCGGAACTTAATGATCTATCCCAGGTATTAATAGAATTTCAAATCTCTGTGTAGTTACATCTGAAATTAATATCGCTCTACAAAATGCATATCACTCAACATTCCTAGCAGTGACAGAAACAAGTGTTCCTAAAAAAAAAAATAAGAATTTTTAAGAACTTAAAATTTTTGTAAACGGCAGAAAGCCATCCAGTTTGTTTACTTAATAATTGGAAATTTTTGTCAACACTAAATAATATATTGCTTGGCATTTACTCAGAACATCTATACTTACTGATTAACACTGAAGAACAGCGATGTTTGAAATTATATTAAAATAAGATCCATATCTTATAACATCTTCCACCCTCTCTAAACTTTATGGTTAATCAATATTTTATACATGAGATCACATGCTTCCATGCTTCTGTCTCAATACGTATTTGCAGTTTCCTTAATGAGAATAACCAAAGAGAAGATAATATTTTAACTGAAGAAACTCTTCAAACATATCACGATTACAAATAGAAAAGAGAAGGAAAAATTGTGCAACCTGGACTCGAACCAGGGGCTACGCCTTTTGCTGGCACTGCTCTTACCAATTGTGCTATTGCAGACAATGAATGCAAAGCTGTTATAATACACCCATATGGATCTTCAAAGGGGGAGATAAAGCCGTAAAATATGGATTGTGGTAAAATATTCTTCGGCAAAGGGGAAATTGATGGTCTTCGGTAAAGACATGCCTCCGTAAAAGAAATTGCCGTACAGTTATAACATTCTGAAAAAGTTATTTATAATTACTTGAAAAAATAGTTACTATAGTCAAAAGAAAACAACTGGAAGACCTCCTCTCCTTACTGGACGAGATAAAAGGGTTCTGATGCGTGAAATGGTTAAAAACCCAACATCTGAAGAATGACAGTTTGTAGAGTCTTAAAATCAATGCCCAATGTTTAGTACACTAAAGGTATAGCATATACAACAGCATACAATGTTATATGTATTGGATTAATGTTGTTTATAAACACGTTGTTTCCTACATATGCTGTATTAAACAGATCAAGTGCAACCTGTGTGAAAGATGCACCACTTGCAAGAAAGAGAAAAAATTGTTGTAGATCACGTAACCTGGATGCACGAATTGTTCAATGTTATCTTTTATGAAGAAAAGAAGTGGAATTTAGACAGTCCTGGCGGATTTCGCAGTTATTGGCATGACATTTGCCATGAACAACACTTCTTCAAAAAAAGGCTATACGGTGGTGGTTCCGTGATGACATGGGGGCTTTTGGCGGACTAGGCAAAACAGAGCTCATAGTTGTAGGTGGACGAATGAATGTTGAAAGTTGCAGAAAGATGTTGGCAAATGCTCTTCTTACTCTACTGAAGATATCTCTTGCTCTTTCATCCAGTTTCCCTCTATCTCTCATTTTCGTAGCTACTGCAAAGAATGAATCACAGTGCTGTTATAAAACTAAAATGAAGCTTCAAATCAAATTAACTTTCAAATCAGAACAGTGCCAGCGAAAGGCATGGTCCCCGATTTGAATCCAGGTCACAGAATTTTTTTCCTTCTCTTTTCTATTCGTAATTATGAGAATAATCAGTCGAAAATTTTAAAATTTATTCTATAATATTTTATATCACAGAATATGAAAACACTTCACGCAGAATATTTGATTGTATGCATAGTTGTTCTGAGTAACAAGTTTATTTTTATTTCATTTTATTTAAGGAATGATTTCAAATTGCGACTTATAATGGACATTCAAAGGACTCGAATGAAAACTGCAAAAGTTAAACGTAAAATTTATTCAAACACAAAAAAATCAGTTTTCCCACATTGATTCCTTTTCTATTCAAATGAATGGACAGGGAGTGAGAGCACATGAACAGGGCGAGTCAAAAGTCGCAGTACACCCTGTTTTTTCGAAAACCTTGCAGGAATTGGGAAATCTGCATATTCCAGTAAGGTATGGGTAAGGTGGTCTATCTTTTACAGGAATGAAATCGGCCATTTTGAATCTAAGTCATTTTTTTTTTAAATGAAAAGGGGCCGTGTGATATATCAAATAACATGAGCATTTTCTGACAATTTCATTCCTGTAAACAGATTTGAAGTAGCAGTTATGGTTCAAAAGTTACAACACATTTTGTTTGGAATTACAGGCTAGACTGTTCTCCATAAAAGTTTACAGCCATTTAAGGTGTTCAACATGGTGTCCCTCTTGGTCAAGGCACATTTGAAGGCGCTGAATCCAATTGTCATGCACTCGCAGAAGGATTTCTGCAGAATGCTGGCACACGCTTCTTCAAAGCGTTGCTGGAGATGGTGTCTGTTTCTGATTTTCTTTGCATATACGAGTAGCTTTAAATGACCCCACAGATAAAAGTCAAGTGGTGTGAGATCAGGTGATATGGGTGGCCATTCCACAGCACCACGTTACCCAATCCAATGACCAGGATATTGAACATCTAACCACTGAACAAGATACCTTCTGCAAAAGAGGGATCTTGTCGATGTTGCTTGCCATTGATGAGCATGAAGGATTCGTACGATCGGTGACTGGCTGATTCCACATTCTGCTGATAAACGTCGTGTGCTGCGTTGTGGGCTCTTGACGAAGGACACCAAAACCATTGTTGAAGTTGTCTCGTCTGTAGCACTTATTGGACGGCCACTCCGTGCCTTGTCAACCACAGTCCTAGTTTCTCGGAATTTCTTAATTAAGCACCTGACAGTGTTGTGTGAAATTGGAGGTCTTTCTGGGTGCCGGTTGTTAAAATCTGCAGCTACGACACGGAAACTTCGATCACCAGACATCAAAATGACCTCAATTCTCTCCTCCGTGGTCAAAGCCATCTTCAGTTACCTGCTACAAAATAAACAAAATGTGTTGTAACTTTTGAACCATAACTGCTACTTCAAATCTGTTTACAGGAATGAAATTGTCAGAAAATGCTCATGTTATTTGATATATCACAAGACCTCCTTTCCATTTAAAAATACTGACTTAGATTCAAGATGGCCGATTTCAAGATGGCGGCCATGTTCGGTACATACCGTAAAAGATAGACCACCTTACTGGAACATTCAGATTTCCCAATTCCTGCAAGGTTTTCGAAAAAACAGGGTGTACTGCGACTTTTGACTCGCCCTGTACAATGTTGCACGTGAATGAAGAAAAGTAAAGGTTAGTGACAGATATTGCTTGATGCTGTTGAAACCTTTACTCATTAAGAGAAATATTGACTGCATTTTCTTTATGCATTTTTATTATGAATTTATAGTTTTCATTTAAGGTCCTTTATAAATATTGCTTGAAAATATCTATCTTGTTTTGCTTTACTCTTCATTTTCATTTTTAAACGTAATTTAATATAATTAATTCCAGATACGCGAATTATCCCGTCCAATGGAAGTCCCTGATCATGGCCTTATTTGCGATTTGTTATGGTCTGATCCTGATGAGGTTTGAGCAAATGTTAAACTTTAATAGTTAAATTTTTCATTTCTGAGGCTCTAGATATAATAAGACGCATTTATTTGGTCCTCCGTACTTTTCTTAATTTAAATGGTTATAAATACCTAAAGGATATAACAGGTTGGGGTGAAAATGATCGTGGAGTTTCATACACCTTTGGAGCAGATGTTGTACGTCAGTTTCTCGACAGACAAGGATTAAGTCTTATTGTAAGGGCACATCAAGTAGTAGAAGATGGATATCAATTTTTCGCTAAACGGAAGGTAATTTCAACACGTTTCTTACTGAACTTCAATTTTATTTAAGTAGTCAGATAAACTACTTGAATTGTATATTTTTATTATTGAAATATAAGTAGAGCATGACCTTGAATAAAACAACCCTTATACAGTCGAATCTCGATCTATCGTTTTTTTTTGTTGTTGTTGGTTCCTGTGCAACTGCTATTGAAACCATGCTAGTAAAACCCACATCAACTGTTCCTCAACCTATCGTTTTCCAGCATCTATCATTATGTTTTGGCCCTAAAGTACATTTTCCCGAATTGATCATTTTTAGAAAGTTTGCGAAGTGTCAGAAGAAACAAAGAAATGAAACCATTGCACGTGATTGAAAATCCATATCCCGATCAATATATCTTTACTTGAACAGATCCTTAAAATGAAGCAAAAAAAAATACAAAAACAACAACAATCATATGATGCATTCGTGATCGGGTTTTGCAGTGCAGATAGTAGAAAAAAAAAGAGAAATTTGAAAATCTTTTCACTAAACTGGAGTACAATACACTGAGTGAGCATATTATTATGACCACCTAACATGTTTATGCAAATGCGCGCACGGATGTCGCCACAATGTTGCTAGCGGGCCGGGCCAATATAAAAAGGGAAGCCAAGTGTCGTTGACAAAGTAGACTTGTTCCATTCTTCAACTATTGGTAAACGACGCGATTTAACAGCCTTCGAACGTGGGATGATTGTAGGTGCTCGGAGCTATGGAGCGAGTATCAGCGAAACAGCAGCATTCGTGGGGTGCTCAAGAGTAGTCGTCGTTAAAGTATTTAAAGACTGGATGGTTAGCCGGAAGCCGGGGTCTGAACGTTCGCGTTGTGGCCGCCCGTGGATGGTTGATGATCGGACAGAATGGAGACTGTCACAACTCGTAAAGGATAACAGAAGGGCAACTGTGCATCAAATCACTGCTGACCTTCATCAGGGGTCCTCCAAAACGGTCTCTGAATGCACTGTCCACGCACACTGCATCGCATGGGATATGGAAGCCGAAGACCTGTCCGCATAACTTTGCTCTCTGCAGCCAACAAGTGGAAACGACTCCAATTCGTTCTGGAGCACAAGGGCTGGACTATCGAGCAGTGGAAACAAATCATGTGGTCTGACGAGTCACGATTCCAGTTCCATCATGCAGACGGCCGCGTGAGAATCTGGCGGAAACAGCACGAAAGCAGGGACCCCCGCATGCATGAGTACAACCCTTCAGGCCGGTGCGGGCAGTGTTATGATCTGGGGAATGTTTTCCTGGCATGCATTGGGTCCGTTAATACATGTCGAACAACGTCTGGATGGCACAGCATACCTCCGCATCGTCGCCGATCAAGTCCATGAAGATCATGGCACAGCATACCTCCCTATCATGTTGATGGCGTACCCCAATGGAGATGGCTACTTCCAGCAAGACAATGCGCCATGCCACAGAGCTCGTATTGTGCAGGGGTAGTTTCAGGAACATGAGAGGTACTTTACCTTACTTCGGTGGCCCCCACAATCCCAAGATCTCACTCCAATTGAGCATTTGTGGGACGAAGTCGAACGAACCTTCAGACGGCTGGATCCACCACCATTCAATCTAGCACAACTAGACAGTGCTATCCATCAGGGATGGTGTCAAATTCCTCCCACCACCTTCCAACATCTCGTGGAATCAATGCCATGAAGAATATGCTCACTCAGTGCATGTACTGTAACGTAACTTACTGTACAGTGAGTCCCCGACTTATGACGTTTCGCACTTACGACATTTACAGGGCAAGTCAAAATGACGGATCCGATTTCAGACTTTTATTCTTTGATGTCTAATGAACGTATCGTAATGTGAGACATGTGCTTTGAACGATTAACCTTCACAATTTAATTTCCACGCACTGTTTTCACTTTCTACCAGTAAGGGTCAGCAGCGAACAGTTAAAGAAAATGGCATTGACCGAAGAACAGATTGTTATGTGTGCTTGACTATCATGTAAATAACTCTGTGATTAGTGTTCAACAGCATTTCCGTACCAAGTCCATTCGTAAGTGGTTTGCACAGTTCTGAGATTCGGGCTGCATCTGTAAATGCAAGTCGACTGGTCATCCACCGACTGGGGATGATGTGTGTTGGGTTATGCAAGGCACTCACATGGAACACCTGTGATGTGATGTGTTTGAAGTAAAGTTTGAACGTTTACCTTTCGTAGCATATCTCTCACAATACTATATGTTCATTAGATTTCAAAGAATATCCTAGCCTTTTGATAGAAGAAAATGTTCACTACTGTTTACCTTTTTTACAAAATCGAATATCCTAGCCTTTACTCAATTTGCATATCGTCTAATTTCTTGAAGCTATTTTTTAAAACGCAATCATGGGTTACTTCTGAAATCAGGTCCATCATTTTGAATTGCCCTGTATAAATTCCCACCAAATTTTAGTGTTACAACACTTATTTCGCACTTATGACATAAAGTTCGCGATTTCCTTGACATTTTTCCTGTAAAAAATGATGCTTCGACTTACGAGACACATTCCGGGAACCAATTAGCATGAACTTATTGTATAAGCAAATTAAGAGTTTTCATTTATTACATGATCTATTGCTATTCTCGCATCCATCCTTTTTTTTCCCCCCAGTTGTTCTCACAAAAACGATGAATCAAGGTTCGAGTGTATGTTATATTTGTAAATTTGTAATGCATTTTCATGAATTGCACTATTTTCAGAATTAAGAATGAAAAGTATTTTGATTCAAAAGATCAGTTGATAGAATATTGGCCAGAGAGGGGCCATTGGGCCACTCCAAAAAAGAAAAGAAAGGCAATAAATCAAAGACATTGTAACTTAATTGTACTTAAGGAAGCAAGGCAGGCCTGAGAGCAGTATGAATGCTACAGCTGCAGAAAGCTCTGCGCTTTTGAAGGACCCATGCCTTGACTTTCTACAATATAAATACAGAGTGGCCCAAAAAAAAATATATATATATACACATCACTAGATATTATCTAAAACAAACAGCAAAATCAAAAGCTTACATCCCAAGATTATTGCATACATTGAAGACATCCCTAATTGAAGAAAGCCATAATGTAGGACATTACTTACAGGGTCGGGACACATTAATATGACCACCTGCTAGTACCCAGAATATCCACCTTTGGTGGCGACAAGCACAGCAGCTAGTCGACGTGGCAGAGAGTCAATAAGTCCTCGGAAGGTGGTTGCAGGTATCTGGGACCATTCGGCGATCAGTGCATCCCGTAATTCCATCACCGTGCGTGGTGGAGGGTCCAGCTTGCGGACATGGCAATCGAGATGGTCCCACAAATGTTCAATAGGGTTGAGGTCCGGGGAGTTTAGTGGCCATGGGAGTAGCTTGAATTCATCCTCATGCTCCTCGGCCAGTCGTGGACAATTTTGGCAGTATGGCAGGGAGCATTGTCCTGTTGAAATGTGCCATCACCCTGAGGAAATACTGTCGACACGAAGGGGTGTACCTAGTATGCGACGATTGTCAGGTAACGAACAGCATTCAGTATACCCTCTAGCGGTGTCAGTGGACTCAGACAATACCATGAAAACATCCCCCAATCAGTGACGATGATGTCGGGATGCCTGTTCTCAGATGCTTCCCGGCGAAGTCTCCATCGTCCGTCTACTCTGTTCACCAGAAACTGCGACTCGTCAGAGAAAGCAATCCTTTGCCACTACCCTGAGGTCCACTGCGAATTGGAGGCGTTTTCGGCAATGCACAGGCGTCAACATGGGTGCTGTTACCATACGCCTGCTTTGGAGCCCCAACCTCAAGAGGGATCGTTGCACTGTCTCGGTGCTGACACGCCTAATGGCCCCACTGTTCATTTGCTATGTCAGTTGCTTAACAGTGGCATGCCGATTGGTCTTGGCCAGGCGTCGTAACCGACGCTCGCCTTAAGATCGATGGCCCGTGGGGCCCCACAAGTTATCTCTTTGGTTGCTCAAAACTGTCTGGTTCGTCCAGTCGCGGTACACCTTCACAACGGCAGCCCTAGAGCAGTTCACTAAGGTGGCTGTTTCTGAAATGCTGCCCCCCCTTGGCCCGATAGCCAATGATCATCTGCTGTTGTCAGCTTTAACGATATGCAATGATTTTTCATCTGCATGCCACAGGACGTTCCAACATGTTTGTAGAGAGGTGGTCATATTAATGTGTCCCGACCCTGTATGATAATCACTTTGAACCATAATTATAGAAATCAAAGAGAGGTTATTATTCATCCCTTGGTGTCTGTATAAATTTAGTGTTACAATTTTTTTTCTTTTGCTGAAGTGTGTATACCTCTTTTGGGCCATCCTGTATTTTTGAAAGTAGTCCCTGCACAAGTATTTTGCATCAGGCTCCAGTTTTTCTTGGGCCAACCCTATAAATGTAACCTTGTTAAATGCCATTTAGAGTTACGGCTCGTTGAAAAGGGAAGGAAAAATTCCCCGACCCGGAATTTTTCCTTCCCTTTTCAATTTGTCTTTCGAAATATTGGAGCGTTTCTTCAGTTATTATCTTATATTTGAGTTATGGCTCATTTCAAATCAGTAACTTCATCTTCCATGAAAGCAGACAAAAATCCGCACATGTGGCAATGTACTTTAATCAGCTTTAGTTCCAATGAAGTGGAAAACAACGTCTGCTTTGTTTTAACCTTACAATAATTCGCATACAATTATATTAAGAAATAAAATTGCCATACCTGCATGTAATTTTCATCTCTCTCTCTCTTTTTTTATTTTTTATTTTTTATTTTTTTAACTGTTATTAAAGTTACAATCAATTGCATGACAATAAGAAAAAACAAACCCTATAAAATAAGAATTTTGCAATAGCTAATAATGAAATACTTCCTGTGCATCTATTGTGAATTTGTTCAAATTATGTGATCCATTCAACTGTTCAACCATTCATTCTACATTCAACTTGATATTCATTTTAATGGACAGCAAAAAGTTAAAAAGAAAAATTTCATATAAATATAACTTATTAAAATTGGATATTATTTCTGGTCAGTTGCAGTCTGCATCGGTCAG
The DNA here is from genome assembly GCA_023313115.1 of Rhysida immarginata. Taxonomy (NCBI): domain Eukaryota; kingdom Metazoa; phylum Arthropoda; class Chilopoda; order Scolopendromorpha; family Scolopendridae; genus Rhysida; species Rhysida immarginata. The sequence goes on from JAHWFO010014065.1 coordinate 9,842, forward strand.
ACTCTTTACACATAGCCATAATGTATGCAATGAATATCATAGTTTTATGAATAAAAATATAATTAAAGCGGAAGTCCAGCCAAATATGAATTGAGTAAAATTTAGCAATCTTAAAGGGTATCTGAAAAATAATATTTGTTTCGATAATAGATCGATACAATCTCCAAAAATTAGAAATCATTAGGCACTCTTTGATGTGCACGTGGAGAAAAATAGGCATCCCTAAGCGGTCTTATCACCAACGTGTGTTTTTTCTGTTGCAGCAAATGTGATGAAAAGCTGCATGGAGAAAATAAAGCTTTATATAGCCCTACATGTTTGCACTCTAGTCTCATACTCTCCCACTGATGAAGAAAATGTCAGCAGCAATGAAAATATAGATTAAATTTCATTGTACATTGAGTTAGCAAAACTCATGGGATAGTTACTTAATATCTGGTCGGGCCACCTCTGGCCCTGTGGAGTGCAGCAATACGGCGTGGTAGTGAGTCTGCAAGTCCCTGGTACACTTCTGGAGGCAGTTGACACCAGATAGTCTGCAGAGCCGAAGATAGTTGCTGCCCGTTCGTGGGCGGATGATCTAGTGCCCGGAACCTGACTTCAACAGCATCCCAGATATGCTCGATGGGATTCATGTCAGGGCTCCGGGCTGGCCAGCTCAGTCGTTGGACCTCTCCTGCATGCTCTCGAACCATTCGCGGACGACATTGGAGCGATGTGGTAGAGCATTGTCGTCTTGAAAGACTGCTACGTTGTCAGGGTGTTGAAATGTCAAAAACTGGTGCAGATGGTCTCCGATGAGTTGACGATACCGTGGACCATTCAACGTTTGGTCCAGGATAACCAGAGGGCCCATTCCAAACCAGGAAAATGCACCCCAGACCATCACTGACGCACCACCACCACCTGTTGGCATGCGGGATCCATCGTTTCGTGAGGTCTGCGCCACACACGGTGCCTCCCACAGTGACTCATCTGACCATATGACATTACGCCACTGTTGCAGAGTCCAGCAAGATGGTTGGTGGCAAATGCACGCCGGAGTGTCCGACGACGCTGGGTAAGCATTGGCACCCGTGTAGGGCGACGGCTGCCAAACCCGAGGGCATGCAGATTCCGACGGATTGTCTACCGAGAGACGTTTCTAGTGCCGCCAGTATTGAACTGGTCTGTGATTTGCTGCACTGTTGCGCTCCTGTCTATCTGAATCATTCGTCCCAGGTGTCGCCGGTCACGATCATTCAGGGCAGCTGGACGCCCGGTATGGTGCCTGTTGTGGACTGTGATGCCTTCATCCAGCCATTCCCGATACACCCTGGAGACAGTTGAGCGGGGAAAGCCAAATTCCTGCACCACTGCTGAAATGGAATATCCCATGCGTCGGGCACCTACTATCATACCCCGTTCAAAAGACGTCAACTCGCGACGACGTGCCATTTCTGATTAATCACTTATCCAAGCTCTTCCCACAACATCTAATGGTCCATTCCCAGAAACCATTACCCCTGTGAATTTGTGAGCCATGCCCATCAATCAGTGTGCTTGCTGATCCCATGAGTTTTGCTAACTGAGTATATGTGTAGCAAAATCAGTAATGGTTTTAATACACTGCATGCATTCCCGCGGATTCCAGTTTGTACAGGGTTATTATGAATGATTGACCTGATTTCATAAATTCACTGTAGCTTTATTTTTTGGTATATTGTCACAAAACTTAGCAGACATGGAAAAACTCAAAAATTTGGCAAATTACAAGTGGTCTATATGTGCCCCTCTAGACATCAAGTCTATAATTAAGTTCATCCCACACTTTGTGAAGCATGTCCCTATCAATCTTTTGAAAAGCATTGTTGATGCGAGCTTTCAGTTCTGGTAGGTTTGTTGGTAGAGGAGGGAGGTGTAAACATGCATTCATCTTTCACATAACCCCTATACAAAAAATTTGGAAGGGGTTAGACAATGATATGAATGAAACTCAAGCACAACAAAACAGCTGTGCTCTTGTGGCATAAATCAGAAGCAAACCTGCACCAAAAAACACTTTTTGAGTTTTTCCATACGGCTGCAAAGTTTTGTGACAATATGTCAAAAAATAAAGCTACAGTGAATTTATGAAATGGGGTCAAACATTTGTAATAACCCTTTACACCGGGTGATCCAAAAGTGTCTTACATTTTTTCTTACATTGTTAACGACATTTTCAGTGTTTGCTTTCCAGCAATTCAATGCTTTCATAAGAATCACGAGGCACGCACAAACAATTGTTTTGCTAAAGAATTCGTCATGGCAAAACAATTATTAGTTTCATGAAAAAATTTAACACACTTTTGGATCACCCAGTATAGTGTGCTCTCGGGGGTGGCCGTGGCCTGGTGTCTCGTTGATCGATGGAGTTAAGCAACTTCAGGCGCGGCCAGCTGCTGGCTGGGTGACAGCCAGTGGCTTGAGGACCACTGCTACGTGGGACAGCTATTTGGGGCACAGCTGTTGGGGGACTTTAGTCTGACCCCTTTGCTAAGTGACCAGTACTGGATGTGTAGCGGCTGGTGATAGCCACTTATTTGTTCATCCGCCAGCAGCTCTTCAATCATGAACCCCCCCGTGCTTCGGAGGGCACGTTAAGCCGTCGGTTCCGGCTGCTACTGTCATCTCGTAGCAGTCGTTAGTTACTGGGATGGCGCAAAACTCACTCGAAGAAGTGCCGCAGATTATCGTTCTGTACAAGATAAGATAGTGCGCTCTCTCCTGTGTATCCTGCAGTGCTGTATCAAAGATCATTGACCTATTACAAATTTATGTCCGTGAGCAATACAGTGAATGATATTTGGCGTTTTAGTTCATTCTTTCAAATATCTGGAAGAAAATTTTGCCTCATTGTGGATTAGCAACATAATATAAAGATATCCAACTGTCCTTTTATTAAGGCTGGACTTCCCCTTTTAAAAAAGTGATCTGCAATCAATTATTAGCCAATAAAGAGAAATGTTGATATTGTTGCCTGCACACTCCTCTATCTTTAAGTATTTTATTGAATTACCCTGAATTTCAGTTTTTTTTGAATTATACAATTTAATTCCCATTTAAAGTATAGTTTTATTTTTTTTTTTAATTTTCTTTATTAATTAGTTGGTAACGATATTTAGTGCACCCAATTATTGTGGAGAGTTTGATAACGCAGCTGCTGTGATGATTGTAACAGACGATTTAACGTGTTGGTTCAGTTTATTACCGGTTCGTTTATTATTTTACTTCAAATAAATACAATAAAATTATAATTTTCCAAATAAAATCAAGAAAACAAGTTATTTTTCTTGAATTTTAATATGTATGTTTGTTTATTTTTATTAGCCAGAAAAATATATTGGAAAGCCCATGGTGAAATAAAAAAAAAAGGGGCAATGAATTACGAAGAAGAATTAAAACGAAAAGATAAAGAGGCTTGAACGTGGCTGCTAGCACAGGGACTCTTAAAAACATTTAAGTAGCAGAAATAATAAATTTGTGACGTGTTATTAACTTCTGCTAGATAGTGTTTGAATTGAATTAGGAAAACATTTGTTGTGATTTATCATTTGTATTGTTATACAACACCATGTGGTCTATAAAATTGATTCTTCCTCAAAGAATATGAAATTAAAATATTAATATATTTTTATTTAAAAAATTTATTAATCAGTATTACGCCAAAAATAAAAGGAACAAAAAAAAAACCGAAGCTACATTGGTATGTGCCTGACAGATTTAATTATGGGGAATAATATTTTATACAAAATACCTACATGAAATTTATAAAATATTTTTATTCTTTTTTAATTTTATTTATTTTTGCATGAATCATATTGTACATTTACATGTAGATCTTTATTCCCTAATTATTTAAAAATAAAAAAAAGTATGTATACATATATCTTTTTTTATGCCATTTGTAATATTTCATCATGGATTATAAAGGAATATTGTCTTTGAAATAATATTTTGTCATTTGATAAAACAAGACAAAAATAAACCAAACAAACAAACAAACAAACAAACCCCCAAAAACAACCAACCAAAAAAAAACAAAACAAAAAAGTTGAAATATTAATGAATATGGCTTATGAATCTAATCTTTTTATTAGCCGAATAAGTTTCTAACTTAAATAAGACTTTGCATCTTTCATAAAAGAACGTAGTCATGTTTAAACCAATTCTTCCATTCATTAAAAGTAATTTAGCAGCAATAGTTACTGTAAAGTCATAATAAACACTCATGAATCGAATAACGTTTCTTCACGTATTGACAAACATAAATCAATCTTCTTTCAGATTCTATGAATTTACAGACTATGCTTGGCTAATTTGTAGTCATTAACTTTACTGTACAGTATGTAAACTCATCGAAAAGAAAGCCAAAAGAAACGCTATAAACACAAGCACCTAATAAAACTTTTTTCTGCTTCATTTACACAGTGCCTTGTCCTTTTCCATATTCAAATGGAGCACTTTTTGTAATATTTCTTTTTATTTTGTATCAATTCTTGAATTATACTTACATGTTATATGTAAGGTTATTTATTATGTTATGGAGATGGATTTTAGAAAAGAATTTAAGTAAATAAAAGATAAAATTCACTAAGAGACCAATTTACTTTTTGCATACTATTTTCCAATGCTGGGAAAAATCGTATAAAAAATAAATTATCTTATTACGTGTACCGTAAAATGGGGTAACTTTGAGACGCTTTTTCAGGTTTTTTTGTCTCCTATTAATACTTTTTATCTATGTTCGCTGAAACTCCTGTTCTATATGAATTTGACCTTCCTGTTTCCAAATATGGGCGTGATTTTACTCTCCAAACAACGACTTTCTTAAAAAATCCCTGTATAACTATGGGGAAACTTTGGGACAGTACCATTTTTGACTTTAAAAGACTAGAGGAAATTGATCTTTCCCAATTTTAAACACCAGTTGTTTATTTATCATCGAGCTTCTTCAGTCTCTTAATGTCTCGACGACCAAGTGGTTTGGTGGGTTGATAAGCTGCAGTGTTTCTTCCTTTGAGTAGTAAATTTCGTCGCGTTCACTGTCCATTTCCACTGAGAATCCGACTTCTCCATGGCTGCGATGAATATTTCTTTGTTGTTTTTCATCTAGGTGATCTTTCCCAGATAGTTTTCTTTTGTAATTTATCAGAACGTACTGTTCCACAGCGAGATTCTGGAGGCTACTTTCAAGTTGAGGGAGTGAGGTTATCGCTGCGTTCCATTTGTAAGGTTATGCTGTTGTAAGGACACAACAACGCTCCTATTGCTATTGCGCTCGAGTTTTGTTTGATGTCAAACAACATAAAATAACTGAAATCAACCTTGGGGCATCTTTTTGACAGTATCAAAGTTATCCCGCTCAAAGCTGACTTTTTACAATCTTGAGATTATAGAGTAATATACATGGGTCAAAAAGGTCATTACAAAAGAAAACTGATATCAAAGCATGTAATATTCAATGTACATACCTGTCGGTATTATAATATGCACACTTTTTTCTTGGAGTATGGAAGTTTCCAGAGCAACGAAAAAACTTGAAAATGTGCTTGTAGGAAGATGATGACCAGAGACAGATTACAGTGGAGCTGAACCAACCAAATGCTGCCGTAAGATTGCTGTAAGGTCAGTGATTAAGGTGGCGTTGATTGGGCGGCAAATTAAAACTGGAAGCGTATTAGGGAAGCTCAAAAGCAAAAAATTATGCAATGTCCCAAAGATGCACGCTGCGTCCAAAGTTACCCCGTTTTACAGTATATTAAATGATGATGTTGTCATATTCCCAATTCCTTTATATTTGATCAGGTATTGACAAGTTCAAAATAACGAGTTTTTATTGTGTGATTAAGAGATGACGGATGTGGTGGGCACCATTACAATGCTGCTTAAAAAATAGTTGAATTGATAAAACTTAATAATGATTTTAGAAGTTTATTGCAATTAAACCATAAAATAAACACTGGGGAACAGCAGTTTCGTTGTTTTAGATCTGTGACTTGTTTTTGACTAACATTTGGTCTCTGAATCCAAAAAAGCCGCAGTCTATCACATCAACATTTTAAGTTACAGGATACCCTCTCTTTGTCTCAAAAGTCATACAAAATGTGCATATAAAGGAAAATTAAAGGAAACTTACCAAATATACTGTTCACAAAAAATAGTTTATTCATACAAAGGCTGGATATAGCTACTGCAAGTTAATTTGTGTTAATACAAATAGTAAAGTTCCTTTACCAAATGGTAAACATATAAGGTAAAAATTTTCACTTATAGCGTTCTCTGGAGTGTTTAATCTGTGGATATTCTCGCTTGATGCTCCAACAATAGTCAGCCATCATATGTACATCCCGTCTACCTTGATATCGTGCCTCCATGACCTTCAAATCTTGCTGGAATCGCTCACCCTGGTCACATTCACATAAAGTGTAGAGAAAAAACTTGATGCGGTAGAAGAAAACTAACTACAGTTTTGAAATCAGTATGCCTATTTAACTCTAAAACAGCTCAAAAATCGAACTCTGCAGAAATTTTGTTTCAAATTGTTCCCCAGTGTAATTAATGTAAATAAGGAAAAGTTTCAATATTTTCAGTATTTCATTATTAAATTTAAATTAATTAATTAAACATTTCATTTTACAATAAGAGAATGTGTAATGATTTATTGATGGCTGGTTTATTAGAAATTTTGGCGTCAGACTACTAAGGTCATTTTGTGCCTTTTACTCAAGTTATATCTGCCCAGGACAAACACAAACATCCATGCCCACGGCAGGATTCGAACCCACGACCAGGCAGACTCGAGAACTAGAAAGCCTACGCCCTAGTCCTCTCGGCCACCTGGCCGGCAATGAATTATTGAACACCACATTCAATTCAGTTACATTTTTTGGTAAACTCTAGATTTATTTGTAAAATTTAAGCAGAAGCTTTATCTATAAATATTGAATTATTTAACTTGTATAAATTATACTTTTAATGCAAAGTTTCGAAGTTCATATAAACAATAGCCGAGAGCACTAAGGGCTTCAGAGACCAGTAAGTTCACATAGATGTTTGTTTCTCCCTTTAATAAAAAGCTTTAAAGACCAAGCAAAGCCACAATTGGCTGATCTTGTGCAAGCTTAAATTTCAGGTAGATTCAATGGTTATTTAACATCCTCGATACCAAAAAGGTAAAAGAGAAATAGAAAAACAGAATGTTAACAATACTTTAATTGAGGATTAGATTTTAATTAAGTTAAAACTGAAAATAAATTTTCCTCTTGGCTTCAGAAGCCGGAAATCATTAGCGAGATTACAGAGTCTTAAACACAGAGCACAGCAAGAAAAAGACAATGTATGGCTACAAATAAAATAGATGAATTAAAGCAATCAGAAGTTGTTGCTGATGAATATTTCATATTATTGACTGATGAAGCAAATAATTTACATCAGACAAAAAGAACTTGTAATTGCAGTTGCAATCAGGACTGGAAACCAAAACTAATAGTAGATAAAGCTGTGCAGTGGGAAGATTAGACAATTTATGATCATATACACAGCATCAGAATATTCAGGTTACTAATTCTAAAAGAACTCTTACTACTTTCCCTTAATCCCATCTTCCAAACAAGCAGCCTTAAGACCGCAGCACTTCAATGACAGCGGGTGAAAATTACTGAAAATTTTTTGTTGAACTTGTCATTATCTGAAATTGCTAGGACATCTGATCAGAAAATCTTAAAAAAAAAAAAAAAAAGTCATCTTTTTAAAAATAAAATCGGTTGAGAATGCGTGGTACTTCATTGCCTGAACAAACTATGCTAATAAAAGCATCCTTACAGTTTCCTTACAGTTTTAGAGTATCGAAAAGTAAGTAAAAGTTCTAATAGGCACACACGTCCTTTCTCTTTGGCCATGTTTACTATATAACGTAAGTGAAAGAAGCATCAGGGCCTTCATTAAGTAGCCAATACAGGCTAATCTACTTGCCTAGACAACAAATTCAACCTAAGTACCACTTTAAAACAATCAACAGCAACATTATCGGTTTATAATGTAATGATGTTTTTAACTTTGAACTGAAAATGAAAGCATCCAGATGGTGGCTTTCAATTTCAAAATCGAAAAACCCTCATTGATTTCTGAAGGCTATTTCCATTAATATTGCTGCTATTTTTGGGGGGCTGATCAAAAATTCTGGGTCAATTTCTAGATCTCTCCTTCAGATAACTTCAGAGAAAAAATTCACAATGGCGAGATTGGATACAAAAACTTCTACGCATCACAATCACAGATTTGATAATAGCTTCAATATAGAATGCACACAAAAGCTATTAAAACTTTAACAGGGATGGCAACTAAAAATGGTAAGGCATATAATGTAATACCATAAGAAGCCTACCAAAATTATGTAGAACTAAGCTGCTTGAAATCTAAAATTATACTGCTGCATCCTTAACAAAGGAAATTTTAAAACCTGCATAAGTATTTTTAATGTTTTTTTTTTTATGATACTGCAAAATTATATTGAAAGAATATTTTTGTGAAATACAGCTTTACATGGTCTAGAATTCCAAGTAGGAATTGGCATGCATTAGAGCAGAGCTGTCCAAAGCGTGCCCCTCGCCCGCGTGTAACATGAAAAGCTCGCGGACAAAGCTGAGGAGATAGTCAAAAGCTATCAAAAAAAAAAAAAAAGCAAGCCGAGGGGAATGGGTATAGTTTTTCCTAAGCTGTGTCGCCAGACTTTAGGGGGCGATTCCATTAAATGAGGCATTATTTCTTTTGTTACTGATACTTGCTTGTTTTTCGTCTTGCATAACAACATGGCGCACATTCCGAAAAAGCATAAAATCACTGAATCAGTATTTAAACTAGAGTGGGAGAATCTGATTTTTTCATTGTTCACAGATCGGATTCTAAATGCTTAATATGCACATTCAATACTAAGAAAGAGAAAATACTGTCAGAAGGACAATTCTAGCTGACATTGAGAAAATTGTCACATTAAAACAAAGGAAATAAAATGGTAAAGTGCCTCTTTTTTTTTTTTTAATTTTTTTTATTTACAGTGTCGAATTGATAATTAGCAACTCTACTTTAAGGAACTGATCAACGTAATGTGCAATAGGGGCGGGGGGAAGAGGAAGATTACCCGTGTGCACAGGCGCTGCCCACGGACAGAAATCTTGGACAGCCCTGCATTAGAGCATAACAAATATGGACTTGGAAGTAGTACAGGGTGTTGCAGTATAACAGGAAGCCTACCCGCTCAATTGCAGGGGCCGGCTCAACATCAAATGATAATTGGGTAATTTTATCAAAAACATGACAGTTTTGACATTCACCCTCCCCAACTGTGGAAACTGCTGGCTGCTGCAGGCCACCTTCATTTCCCTCCATTCTGCCAATCGACTGAGCCAGCCCCTACAATCGAGCGGATAGGCTTCCCGTTATACTGCCCTGTAGTTATCCTATACAATAAAAGCAATTTACTATAAATTGTTCACTAGTATTCCATGTTTAAATCATTTAAAACCCCGTATTATTGTTTCATGAAATTTTTTAAACAATTTTACAAATTTTATTGTTACTGCCTTTCGTTAATGAAGCTGAAACTATAAAATAATACAGAAATGTAACACTTTTTACCAAGTTGATGACTGGTTTAAATACTTTGTTAATTATAAAAAACTTTTCTGAAAATAAGACTGGAAAGCTAAAATACAGGGTGGGTTCAAAAGTCCCTGAACTCCAAGTTTAAAACGCATTTACTGCAAAACCATAAAAGATATCGGAGTAAACTTGAAACGAGCCAAAATTGTGACACTAAAGTAATCAAACGGAATGGCACAAATCCACAAAAATATTTAATAGAAGACTCAGATGTACATTCTGAGAACTACGTTCTCATCATCAGTGAGAACTATTACAGATTCAACATCACTGTTCCCCCATGCCCGTGCAAGCGTCGTGTCACATGGTGCTCTCATCTTGCACAGCGCGTTCCTAAAATCACACAAGCAGCAATATTCTGATATCTTCTATGGTTTTTGCAGCAAATACATTTTAAACTTGGAGTTCGGGGACTTTCGAATCATCCAGTAGAACCAAATTGGAGCGCACATTTTCTATCTCATCAATCTATAAAGGCAATCCCAAACCTTTTAGGATCAAAAATATATAGATGGTAAAACGCCAGTAGAATCTGATGCGGATACTGCTTGTCAGAGTCCAAGCCGTTTATTTCCTTTACAACAGACCAGGGATATTTGAAAGAATATGGTAAAATTTCATGTGAAATTGTAATGCATGAAACAACACCTCTATCGAAAAATGGAAGGAAAAATTCTGCGACCTGGTTCGAACCAGGAACCTCGACTATCATGGCTGATGCCTCACCATTTGGTCTATCGCAGACACCCGGACAGCCATGCTGTCACAAGGTGTCTTAAAGACGACTAAGTTGTCATAGGTTGAAAGCCAAGGCCTGGAAGCGAAAAAGTCACCTGACCAACTAGGTGCTAGCAACAATCCAACCTACATTGTCTCCATCTTGGATGTTAACAATCAGTTTTTTTCCTTTTGTTGGAAACAATAAAGGTTAGATTGTTGCTAGCACCCAGTTGATCAGGTGACTTTTTCGCTTCCAGGCCTTGTTATCTCGTTGAAAGCCCAATGGGAGGCAGGCACCCAGCTCACAGATTTGAGAATATTTCCTGTCTAAACCATCAGAAAGTTTGATGAACTCACAAGTAAATAAATAAATATAGACTGGAGATGGCCTCCAAACATGATGTACAGTATTAATTTTTCTATCTAAAAATGGAAGGAAAAATTCTGCGACCTGGGTTCGAACCAGGAACCTCGACTATCATGGCCGAAG
>JAHWFO010014065.1:30877-44203 GCA_023313115.1 Rhysida immarginata
AATAATAATAATAATAATAATAATAATAATAATAATAATAATAATAAATAATTAAACACTTATCAAGGATTGTTTAAAAACTGTAGTCCACATGCAGTTCTTCCTCGTGTTTCTTTGCCATGTGATCGATCCCTTCGTGGGATAGAAGCCATTTTTTTACCGTGTTTCGACAACCTTGTGCATATGCTCCGACGTCACCGTTAGAATGGATCACGCGATGACAAGGAACAATTATCTGGATGGGGTTCATGCGCATGGCCGAACCCACTGCTCTTGCTGCATTTGGATTCCCAACCATCCGAGCCAGAACACCATAAGAAACTGTATTGCCAACAGGTACACAGTTAAGCAAAGTGAGCCAAACTTTCTGCCTGAAAGTATCTGGATGGAAAACGATTTATATTAACATACTAATTAAATTATAAAAACAAAAAATTTAAACTAATCTTTTTAACATTTAATTATACCAGACAGCATTAAACAATCACGATTAAAAATTAATGAAAATTAACTTTAGGCATGAAAATAAACAATAATGCTTGATGAAGATAATCATATTTTAGAGATACAAGGGGGGACCCAAAAAAATCCGGATGAACCATGAGAGGCAAAACTTATCTAATCGATTTTTCAACTGAATGAAGCATCTCTGGAACTGCCGACGCCGAATATTGTTGAGCGCATCTTGCGAGGCTGTTTTCACCTCCTCCATGGTATTAAGTTTTTCCTTTCAATAAAACAAATTTAAGCAAAAACTGTGGAATGGAACAACCAAAATCGGGGGGTACCTCTAATCAACAAGGAGATTTGAAATACCAGGTACGTATTTCAAATCTGCTTGTGGATTAAAGGTTCCCTCCGATTTTAGTTTTCTTTCAATGATTTTATCATAGTCGGGAATAAGACGAAATCGGATGAGGTAGATTTGGTGAGTAGGATGTGTGTGAAACGATAATTCATCCTTGAATACAAGGCCATAGAGAAAGCTGTGTGTTCTGGGAAACTTCATGTTCAAATCCACCATCAAGATCCACCGACAAAAAGCTCCAACTCACAGCGGTAGCTTCTGAGGTCACGTCAATTGTGTACCGATGATCCTCATGCTCTCCAATCGAATCATCATAATGGAGATGCTCTCCATTTTTCAATCGAATCATCATAATGTAATGCTGACGGTTTAATATTCCAACAATTCATAATACCGACGGTTCAAAATGCTGACAACTCATAACACCAATGCTTCAAAATATCGATTTTTTTTTGGTTTAGGTTAGATTTGTTTTAATACTCCATTAATTTATTAATACACATACAGTTCACATACATTTATTAATACTCATTAATACATAATTTATTAATACTCATTTTTTCGCATAAATGCATTACTTAAATTGACAGGTTGTAGACAATGCCACGGAGAAAGTGCCTTGATGAGTGGTTTTGACAATCATTTATAATCGTCTGTAATCTTTCTTTTTTTTTTTTGTTGTAGTTTTTTCTTGATCTTTAGTCGTGGCTCACCTTTAACGCTCAGTTCAATTTCTTGAGAAACATGTCGTTGTTCCTTCTGGAGCTCGCGTATTAAATGTCGGTTTTTTAGAACTGTCGGATTTTTGAACTGTTGGTATTATAAACTGTCGATATTTTAAATGTAGGTATTTTAAACTGTCAGTATTATAGTTGTCGGTATTTCGAACCAGACCCGACCAGAATAAAGCTGGTCTTTAACACTCATTTAGCGCTTTGAACAATGAGAACCACTCAAAAATTTGGTAGGACTCAGTGCTTCCTCCTTAAAGGCTGTTGAAGCAGATGGAAACAAACTCTCAAACTGATTTGCTGTTTGATATGGTCAGATATAAATACAATTAGTCCAGTTTATTTTTAGGTCCCCTCTTATAAATGGTTAGTGAATAATAACGATTTGATTGCAATGTATCTATTATCCATTGTATGGAAAATATCGTGTGACTAGGTGGCACACACATGGTCTGTTCAAAAAGTTCTGGAACTTGTTTTTTTTTTTTAAAGAACCAATTCAATTTTCAGGTCAGTGGTCTTTATCTCCTTCAAGTACTATATTCTCCTCCCCAATGAATACACAATGGTATGCTTATCATTAAAATTAAACAATCACAGAATCCTTGGGAGATCACCTTACTTAAACAAACAATATGCATAAACTACTCTGTTCAATGAGAATTTGACCGAGCGTGTCCAAATAAAACTTACGATTTCAATTGTTAGATATTGTCGCGAAGCCTAATAGGACACGCCAGAAACTTTCGTTGAACAGAGTTTAAGATACCGGTACTTGTCAACAATCCAACAATGGGAGATTGTTAGATTCACACGAAAACGATGCACCCGCCTCAATGTCTGTATTCAAAATAATCCGCATCTTTTTTTGAACAAACCTCATAAAGCACAACCACTTCTCATATGGCTCATCTACTCGGGACAGAAGCACATCAAAAGGTTTTCAAACACGCCTTCCTGATTTGCAATATTATCTTATATTTGGCAAGATAAAAATGATTGCTATGAATTCTGTAATGACTATTGTAGTAATCCTATGGTTTTATCCACAATCCTTTGCCATTCCAATAAAAACGGAAAGGCCAGTTTTCCTGTAAAGTGTGAATGATCAGTTATCACAGTAGATAATAAAAAAGACAAATGTGGATAATTGTAATGCAAAACTAAAAACTAATAAAAATACTCTTTCACCATAACGATTATAGATTGAAATAATACAACCTGATACTGGAAGTACTTTTCGGGAGCAATTGCTTCCATCACTCAGCAGCCCAGGAGCACCTCAAGGAAACTGAGAAAACTGCCTGTGTCTAGAAACAGCTGAGTATATAAAAGGAACAAAAACCAATAAAGGAAAACATGAAAAATCATTTTCTCTGATTGGTTACTTTGGTCAACCATCGAATTAGAGGAAGTCACCAATCGGGCCCATATATAGGTTAAGTATTGAATTTCTATCCGATTGTTGGTTAGCAATGCTTTCAAAAGCATCCAGCAGGTGTTTTTTATTTATTGACTTCATCAGATGTACATTGTTGATAGGAAAATCGTGGCCTGTGTCGATTGAATGTTTTGCTACGGAGGACTGGTTGCTTCTTCCAAACATCCTGTGTCTTATATGCTCCTTAAATCTGGTTTCAATGTTTTGAGATGTCTGCCCTTTATAAACCATAGGGCAATGGGCGCACTTTATATCGCAGATTCTTGACCTGAGGAGTGGCGGTACTTTGTCTTTCGGGTTGGGAAAAATGTCCTTGGCTTGGTTTGGATTACTATAAGAGATAGAAAGATCAAAAGACTTTAAAACTGTGTCAGGAATCTACATCTGAACAGGTTTGTCTGTTCTGATCAAAATCCTTGTGTACGCTGAAGAAGGCAGCGTGGCTGCCGAAATGCGCATACGTCCGATTAAAAGTTTTATGTGGATCAGTGGTTTCCTGTTATCTTTATTGAAACCAGATTTAAGGAGCATATAAGACACAGGAAGTTTGGAAGAAGCAACCAGTTGATAGCAAATCATTCAATCGACACAGGCCACGATTTTCCCATCAACAATGTACACCTGATAAAATCAATAAACAAAAAACACCTGCTGGATGCTTTTGAAGACATTGCTAACCAACAATCGGATAGAAATTCAATACTTAACCTAGATATGGGCCCGATTAGTGACTCCCCTCTAATTCGATGGTTAACCAAAGTAACCAATCAGAGGTTACTAGACACAGGCAGTTCTCTCAGTTTCCTTGAGGTGCTCCTGGGCTGCTGAATGATGGAAGCAATTGCTCCCGAAAAGTACTTCCAGTATCAGGTTGTATTATTTCAATCTATAATCGTTGTGGTGAAAGAGTTTTTTTATTGGTTTTAAGTTTTGCAGTTATCACAGTAGTCAATGTAAACATACAAAATTGTCTTCAAGAAAGGCATACATGTTTTTTGTAGTAGATAAACGTTATTTATTGCCTCCAGTTTTAATGTTCTTTTTCATATTTTTTATGGAGCATAAAATTGACGGGAACTGTATTTCACATTGGGAGGATTGTGGTATTGGGTTCTATCTAATAATATATAAATATAATAATAATTTTTTTAATGTGTATGTAGTTTTACCTGGTGTTGAAAATACACAGAGTGGTGGCGGTTTCATTTCCAATGTATTAGCAGCATCAATGAAGTATTCTTGCAACCATTTAGCACATTCTATGGCAGCTTCGTTACTGCAAGGCTTCAAAAATTTCACTTCTTGCCTAAGAAATTAAAGTATAACGACTCATTAAACATGTTACAAACACAGATAACGAACAAGTTAACTTTGGAAGGTAAAATTCTCGAGATAGAATGCACAATCAGTGATATGCTGCAATAACAGTTTTATGATGCGGGTACTGCCTATTGGGGTATATCTTTTGGTATAATCTTTTGGCTTTTGATCATTACAGGTTATTCTTCCCTATCTAAAAATTATATATGCCTGCTCATGAAATAAAAGACTATAATATCGATAACAATTTCAGTGATACATTGGTTAACAATGAAGACTGCATGTGCAAAAAGGTTGCCAACATTTTACCCACACAGTCAACCAAACAACATTTTTCCCCTAAAGAAAAGGGCCAGTGTTTTCACACATTTTTTGCCTGCAGCATTCCCCCCCCCCCCTTTCTGCCTGTTTGAGCAAGTTCATTTTGCATGGAAATTTGCTTTATTGACAGTGCTGAAAAGTAGTGATGTCAAGATCCGGATATCCGGATCTTTTTTTCGGACCTAGGTCCGAGATCCGAGAACCGGATGTTGGTCAGAAATCTGAGATCTGGAACTTAGATCCGAGATCTCTGATTCGGATCTTGGATGCGAGATCTGAGATCCGGATCTTGGATCCGAGATCCGAAAATCGGATCCTAGACAGGAAATTGTGTATATGCAAACTTTTTCTGAAAGCAGTTTATAAAAGCTTTTATTAAGTGATAGCCTAGTCCTCTTAAGTCCTAATTAGTCTTAATACACATCCAGCGCAAGGATCCGAAATCCGGATCTGATATCCGATATCCGAAATCTGGATCTGATATCAGAGATCCGAAATCCGGATCCGATATCCGAGACCCGGATATTTCTAGATCCGAATCCGGATATTATCAGATCCGAATCAGAGAGCCGGATCCAACGGACATCACTATTGAAAAGTGGACCCTGGACACTTCCGGAAAGCACTCATGTCACATGCAGTAGCATGGGGAAAGAGTAAAATTAGCCATTGTGTGCCAAAGTTATTGATTTCGCATTCACCATCATGACCATAATGTCTAGCAGCTATTTCAAAAAGTCTGAAAGGAATTGTCCGATCCAATGGATGAAGATGTAGAAGCACTCCTGTTTATAGATTATGTAGTGCCATAGAACCAATCATGAATTGAAATTTTTCAATCACTGAAACGGGTGCACAAAACCACTACTATTCAATTAAATTCCTACTGCAGCACAAGAATAATGTGGACATCCGAAGTTGCCTGGGTCCAACAGGAGATGATGTGATGCCATCTACCCCTGGCTTTCGCACTACAGGGTCAATAGGAAATGCAGGAAGAGGTTTGGTTTGGTTTTGACTGGTATTAACGTCTCTTTCAAATACTATGGTCGTACCAGGACGGCGTTATAGGGGCCGCAAATTTTGCTTCGCAAGGGTTCTTTAACATGTAGCTAGCAAACGATTATACGGGACCAATGGCTTACTTCCCTTCCAAAGGAAGTGCGTGATCTCAGGATTTCCCCCCTGAAAAAATCCATATTGTCCTCAGCTGGGATCGAACCCGCATCCTCGGGCATCAAAGGCGATCACACAACCACTGAGCTACTGAGACTGATGACATCAAGGAATAAAGTACCTTAGATCAGTCATTATTGTGGTAGACTGATTAAAGGCTGGTTCGCATTCGCAATCTGCGAAAACGTGGGGTCTCATAAAAACATACCAAAATTGCCTCGTGAGAAATTAGAAGGCAGATTACAATTAATTTTTTTTTGGCCATTGTCATGCGTCCTTACTAGCGATTGGCTGAAGAATGAACCTGTGATGTGAAACTAGTTTCATCAATGAAACGAGTTCTCAGAACTAGTTTGAATGAAACAAGTATCAAACTAGAAAAATAAGTGGTTGGTGAAACGAGTTTCGGTTCCACAGAGTTCTGGATCTAGTTTTGCTAACCGAACTGAGAAAACTCTGTTCGTGGAAATGGGGTATTATAGATCTCACACCTGATGGGTAGAATTTTTCATAAATTGCCTGAAATTCCAACGTTGATGGAATTTCAGAGAATAGGCATCTGATTCTAACTGCCTGACTGTTCAGAAAACGTATTTGGCAGAGGACTTGTGACATCATAAACTAGTCAGAATAACAACGTAAAGCTCAGTCAAAAAAGTTCTTGACTGAGGAGTCAGAAAATTAATCCATGACCTAGCCTCTCTTTTGTCCAGGGTAAGGGTTCTTAAAGGGGTGTGCTGCGGCACAGCCACATGTGGCAAAATTGGATGGCTGTGCGCGAGAAAGAAACTGTAAACATAATTAAGGTGTGCCACAACATTCCTCAAGTATGCCGCGAGAAATAAAAGTTTGAGAACCCCTGCATGCGATCGTTTCACTATGAAAACTTCTGGCAACATTTTCCCTCCTACTACAGGAAAGTGGTATTTTTATTACGATAGTATTATAAATATTTCATTTTCTTAGCTCTTGAAAATGGCAACAGCTGATGATAGTCGTTAATGCTGTTTCAATGGGCTTGGGACAGTGACGGCTTTATTACTAATCGTCATGTTTATTTTCAAGCATGCCACGTTAGGTTGCTCAATGAATCATATTCTGAAGGCCGATATCACTTCAATCTTGAAAACAAGTCAGTCAGCTTTTGTGTTCGGCACTTCGACTCACAAGGAGAGGCTACGCCGATGGAGAAACGGATTCAGGTGATACTTGGCGTATACGTAGAGGGACCTTGCCTGCGTATGTGTGCAGAGCCGTAGCGCACACTATTCAGCCGTTCGCGAGATAATTGACCTGAAATTTGGGCGCCTGAATTGGCGCACCTTATGTACTTTTGTGCGTATGTAATTTGTCAGCAGTAGCGGTAGCGCAACGGTAAGGTGTGCGCTCAGTATCTCGTAACTTTTTGCAGGTTGTTGGCTCAAATCCCGGCCGTGGAACTTTTTTTGGCCAAATTTCAGGCCAATTATCTCGCGAACGGCTGAATAGCGCGCTACGCCTCTGCACACATACACAGGCAAGGGCCCTCTACGTATACACCAAGTCTCACCTGAATCCGTTTCTCCAACGGCGTAGCCTCTCCTTGTTAGATCAGCTCAGATGCAAGTCAGAAAATCATCATAGGCCACGTGACCTAGTCAGATCTGACTCAGTCAGATTTGAGTAGCCGAAAACGCCAAATGGCTGGGTGACGCCTGAAAGACGCTAGAGAGTTCAGGCGATGAATGTGAATTGACCATGTTTTTTGAGACGTGCAAAAAACTCCCTGGATTCCAAAATGCCGACGATAAACGGTGGATGTGAACCGGGAAGCAGTCAATTTTTATTAGGAGAGAGGACCCATAAGGTTCGATCGGCTTTGGAACGTTACAATCAGTGGTGTGCTGAAGCCTGCTCGCACTGGCTCGCGCACGCCGCTTGTTGAACTTCTTAAGATTTTGCGAGCCGGTTGTTGAACTTCGTAATATTTTCCGAACAGTTTGTTGAATTTCAACAAAGACATGAAAAATTAGAAATATTTTTTATACATTAATTCATGAACACAGGGTGTATCTGAATGGTCTGTACAAACTTGGAGGGGAGTTAGTATGGGTGATTCTAAGCAAAGAAGTTCATACGAACATGTGTCCGAATTTGAACAATAACTGAGATATGAACAGAAATAAAAATGCTGCCACCAAGATCAACAAGTTAATAAATCAAGTTCTGTAACATCTAGAATGATGAATTTTGGTAAAACAACAGGGTACATAAAACTGTGTGGACCGTTAAAATTTGATCGAATTCAAATGAATAGTTTCCGAGTTATGCAGTCAAAATCGTAGCAAGTGCTGGTTAAAATCGTGAGCAAAACGCACGTGAGCACGGGTTACGACATTGAACGCGTAACTCTGAAACTACTGGTTGGAATTTTATCAACTTTTAACGGTACACACAGTTTTATGTACCCTGTTGTTTTACCAAAACTCATCATTCTAGATGCTACAAACTTGAGTTATCAGCTTGTTGATTTTGGTGGCGGCACTTTTATTTCTGTTCATATCTCAGTTAGCGTTCAAATTCGGACCCATGTTCATATGAACTTTTTTTGCTTAGAATCACCCATACTACCTCCTCTCCAAGTTTGTAAGACCGTTCAGAGACACCCTGTATATTGTTTGGAGATAAAACCCCACAGATTTCTGTCAAAAAATTCCATCGCATAATGTAACACTGCAACTGAGAAGCAATCAAGGTGTCCGTCATGTAGAAAAATCTTGACAAATCTTACAAATCTGTAAAAAATCTCAAAAATTATTGCAGATTTGAAACCTCAATTCTGATATCCGGTAACAACTTCCGGTTCCGGCCTGCAATATTTCGGTAACAACTTCCGGTTCCAATCGAGTAGTCGTGGAGCCGGTTGTTAAACATTTGCCAGCACACTACTGGTTACAATACATACATACCGATGGAAATGTTTTTATTCAAAATTTCAACGTGTCTTTACGAATCGTGAGTTTTTAAGTCGATTTCAGCAAAATCATGCTGCAGCATAAAAAATAAGGTTAATCTTCGGTATCTGCACAATCGCGCGATGACTGAATCTGCAAATTGAATTGTCGCGATTCCTGTAACCAGCCGGGGGGAAACCAATTGCGCCCTGTAACCAAATAGGTTGGGGTATACGAGGTCTGTTCAAAAAATACGTAGACTGTTTGAATTGCGCGGGCCCTGTTGGTCCCAATCAAAATCGCTTGGTGTCGCCATCTTCTGACAGATCCGCTGATTACGAGGCAGTTTTTTGATTGCAAATATCAGTATTGGTTGATTAGCTACGCGGTTGTTTGTGAAGTGTGTTTTTTTTTGTTTGGCGGATTTTTAGAATGAGTGACTTGAACGAGCTAAGAGTTGCTGTGAAATTTTGTGTTAAACTCGGAAAAACTGCCACTGGACGAGTGGAAAAGGCCAGAAATGCGGACGAGAGGTGACTGGTTGTTTCATCACGACAACGTTCCAGCCCATTCAGCCCTCAGAACTCGAGAGTTTTTGGCCAAACACTCGATCACTGTTCTTCCTCACCCACCCTACTCACCTGACCTCGCTCCTTGTGACTTCTTCTTGTTTCCCAAACTCAAAAGACCTTTGAAAGGAAGGAGATTTGAGACGATTCCCGACATAAAGGCAAATGCGACGAAGGCGCTGAAGGACATCACAAAAGAAGCGTTCCAGGACTGTTTCCAAAAGTGGAAACACTGTTGGGATAAGTGTGTGCGTCGAGGAGGAGAGTACTTTGAAGGGGACCCAGATGTGTAACTTCTGAATAAAGTATATTTTGTTTTATGACGTCAGTCTACGTATTTTTTGAACAGACCTCGTATATGAATTCATCAGAGGGGGGGTCTGGGGGGGCAGCGCCCCCCCCAGTCTTTAAAAAATAAATTCACTTACCTTGGTCGCATGATCGTTTGCGATTTGACTCGCAGTTGCGATACCGAAAATTTACCAAAAATAATGTTTCGGTTTCCCATAAACTGATGAATTTGAAATCTCCTATCCATGCAGTGAAGCTGAACTTCTTTTATCACTTTGTAGCTTTCTATGATCGTCAGGTATTTTTTTTTAATGGTGAAGAAAACATTACAAATTCCAGATTCGTTATTATACACAAACTGTTTATGATTAAGAATATTAGAAATATTTCACTGTTTTTCCAGACTGAAATGAATACATGCAGGCAGGTGAAATGGAAATTCCCCAAATTTTCTTTCTCAATCTCTCTTAAAAAGATGTGAATTTGCCTATAGGTTTCTATGGTAAATTTCATAATAACGTTCTAGGCATGTTTCTAGTTATTATGGAATTTTAACTCTTCGTTAAATTGAGTTTCCAATTTCGAGGATTCTGTCGTTGCTTGGATAATAAGTCTGAGAGATGCTCTGTGCCGTGATTTGACTTTCGTTAATTTCTTGGCGTTTCCTTTACTAAATCGAGATATAACGATTGTTTTTACTTTTCTTCCTCTTTTTCAGTGCGAAAAACAAGTCGTTTTAAGCTTTTCACGATGTCATAAGATTTTTCAGGCGCAATCATTAAAAATAATATTCCTCCACGCAATTTACGACCCCTTCCCTGCCTCCCTTCTCCCGCTTATTCCACAACTACGCAACGATCAATAATGGCGCACATTCTAATGGCATGTGTAAATAAACTGTTTATATACAAAAAAAACGTAATTTACGACGCATAATGCGTTCTTACGAGCCTCTTTTAGTTCTACCTACCGATTATCGGGAACAAAATTGCCGTCGTTTATTTCTGCGGCTTGTCCAAGCTCGTGAACGCCGTTCGCGCAGCAAGCAATATTCATGTTCCCGATGGGAGTGCTGATTGTGAAAATGTCCAATTGACTACGGCTACAATTGCTGATGTACTTCATTTTGGCGTGTTCGGTGTTTGATGAGCGTTTCTTGTCAGCTTTCGATTGCGTTACCTGGATCGACAATTTCTTTTCTTCGCTTGTCACTGCTTCTTCTTCCCCGCACAAGCGTAGCAGCAGCGACTCCTCATATCATAAACCATGCGGCGGGAAGAGCGACGTAGACGCATACCGACACCTCATGGCAGAAAGTCATATTATGTAATGATCTTTTTAGAGGGTGATTAAATTATAAAAGGATCAGTTAATTAATGCAGCAAAACAATGTTTCTTTAAGGGAATCATTTTTAACTGTTGATTCAATGAATTCTTACTTCGCAGTCGATTTCTCTTACCAGTTTCGTGCATTAGCAATTGATTGAAGGAATGACAAGTGCGCAAGTTTGTTTTGTTTTTGGGTTTTTTTTTTAATCATTTTTTTTGTTTTTTAAAGAATTAAAATTTGATTTTTACTATTTTTTATTAAAAAAAAAATGAACGGAAGTGCTTTCATTATAATTTCGGCTTTAAAACTCATAATAATAATAATAATAAAAAGATTCTCAGAAGCAAACTATCGGAGCAAAAGTAGCGTGACGTCACGATCACGTGGGCAATTCATTAAAATTCTATTGGTTGTCATATCTACCAGCGGCGCAATCTTTTTTAATCTACGGAATTTTAGAAGCGTACGTCATACCACGTGATCAATTTGACGCCATCCGATTGGTTGTCGTTTGTACTTTTATCTCCCACTTGATATCATGACTCACCCACGCCTGAATCTCTTACCTTTCGCTTAATAAGCGTCAAAGTCGTCTGCGCGGTGCAAAAAGAGCGCACGATTGGATTACAAAGCGCGAGTTGATCGA
Organism: Rhysida immarginata; assembly: GCA_023313115.1. NCBI lineage: Eukaryota > Metazoa > Arthropoda > Chilopoda > Scolopendromorpha > Scolopendridae > Rhysida > Rhysida immarginata. The sequence continues at coordinate 42,444 of JAHWFO010014065.1, forward strand.
GTTAATGGATTTCTGTGCGCCTTTGATGCTTTGAAAAAAAGGATTGAACGCGCGAAACAAAATGTGGTGATGTCCAAAGTTGCTCGCGTTGCGTAATCTGTGGATATCCCCCAGGAGAAGGCGATGATAGTTTGCTTGCCCATAGAGCATGCTCAAACGGAGCTTTAATCCACTTCCCGAACCCGGACGTGCGTGTAACGTTGTACTTAGCATTCTGATCATCCAAAATGGACCCCTTCTCCAGTAGATGATGGCTTCAAACCCGAGGATCATGTAGGGTTTGCGTTTCGCTGAGTAGCTCCACAGGATGAGTGACAAGCTTAGCAGGGCCAAGGTGCGTTCAGCTTCGGATGGCGAATTAATCGACGCGGACGAGGATTTTCGTAATGACGACGACGGCTCTCCCGACGAGGAACCTCCCCGCCTTCTCACTTTACCTCGCTACAGTTCGAGAAGAAAATCTCACAAGAAACTGATTACGTCGCCCAAAATGAGCGAAGAGTTTCTCTACCCGGACGACAAGTACTCTTCGTTTCGGAGCAATCCGAAGAAGAAGAGGTTCAGGAAGCCGAGCATGAAGTCGGTGGGGAACTTTCTTAACAAGATGATCCGCCACATGACGACGACTGGCTCGCATCCAACGACCACCCATCACCGGCACGTTAATCTGGAGAGACAGCGGAGGGAGTCGTTCTCAGCCTCGTCCACCGACGTGAGGACGACGACGACGACGACGATCAACGAGCTGGCCAAGAACAAAACGCCGGGCATCACGGGTCTCCGAAACCACGGCAATACGTGCTTCATGAACGCTGTCCTCCAGTGCATTTGTCACACGGACATTCTGGCCGAATACTTCGTCATGGACCAGTACAAGATCGATCTCACCCGACGAAACAAGACCAACTCGCGAAAGTACGGAACTCGGGGAGAGGTCACCGAACAGTTAGCTCTGCTCCTCAAAAGTTTGTGGTCTTGCCAATACACGCCCGAGATATCGAACCAGTTCAAAACTGTCGTCGGCAAGTACGAGAGCCAGTACTTGGGCAGCAATCAGCACGACGCTCAGGAATTTCTCTTGTGGCTACTCGATCGGGTCCACGAAGATCTAAACACAGCCACCAAGAAGAAATACAAAAAAATCAAAGTAAGTAATACCACTAACAACAACAACAACAATTCAAACAGGTAAACTCATTATGGTGTAACGCTTAAGCAACTCATTGATCAGATAAAACAGGTTCGATTACCTTTTGTGTTGTCACTAATCTTATCATTCGAAAATATGCCTCTCACTAATAACAACAGCAACGCCTTATTCTTAACAGTCTGTGTGTTTATTTACTATTCAAAACCTTTTTACATATTTTACCCTTCATACCTGAACATCATATTTTGGGTGGGATAGCTTATCTGTCATATCAAAAATTGTGATTATATATCTTAACTGGATGGCGAAATACGTCGCCTCATGATGAAAACAAAAACAGATAGCAATTGTAATTCTTTTTTGATGTTTGTATTCTAAATTGCATTATTTATGCGATATATATTCAACAAAGTTACATATAAACATTCAAAGACCAATACGAGGTCTGTTCAAAAAATACGTAGACTGACATCATAAAACAAAATATACTTTATTCAGAAGTTACACATCTGGGTCCCCTTCAAAGTACTCTCCTCCCCGACACACACCCACTTATCCCAACGGTGTTTCCACTTTTGGAAACAGTCCTGGAACGCTTCTTTTGTGATGT
>JAHWFO010014065.1:44603-72742 GCA_023313115.1 Rhysida immarginata
ATTTGTTGACAGACCCACGATACAGTGCACACCTCACTTCAAACAATCCCACAATGCAATCGGATAAAAGCGATAGAAACTCAGTTTCTTGGAACTAGGCTGGAATCCTAAAACTAGATCCGCAAATCTAGTTTGTCAAATCGACTTTCCCGAATCGAGAATTCTCAGTCCATGGAAACGGGGTATAACAGAAATTATAAATAAGACAAAATTGATAGATTTAGAGTAACATGGAAAACACTGGAAGTAAATTTACTAATACCGTAAAATTTTTAATTAAAGCTGGGGGTCTAAGGAATCCCCCCCCCCCCCCCACGCCCGGCACTTAATTGAGACTAGCGTTTATTTAAGACCCGGCGTTCAGTAAAAAATTTTCTTTATTAAAACTAAAATTTAAATCAGAAAAGTATATCATCCGAAGTTTTGTATCACAAAATTTAGGAAATCTAGTATGCATGCCAGCTCGGTGGCCAAGAGGATTAAGGCGGAGGTCTTTCCGCTCTCAAAACCAGCGAGTCACGGGTTCGAATCCTGCCGAGGGCATGGATGTTTGTGTTTGTCCCTTTTCATTATCATCCTTTCATCATGCGGAAGGCAAGGAGAAACCACCGCATTATTGCTTATCCCAAGAAATCTCCTGATGGCCATAGTCAGGAGGGCGAACAAGCCTATAATAGTCTATAACATAATCGCTTCGGAATCGTTGGAGATGACTGTCTCATTATTATATTAATATCATCGTCGATAACCAATGAGACCCTGCATTTGATCTATTTTTAAAACGCCCCCCCCCCTCCCCGCCTTTAATCGAGACTGGCGTTCATTTGAACACTTGGCCTTTATTCAAGATTTTACGGTATGTAATACAGGGTGTCCATAAAAAGTCTGACACATTTGATCTGTCTATTGCAAACTGTAGCTGAAAAAGTTTTATTGTGTTTCAGAAAGTTAAGGACATTACGAATTTGAAACGCCGAATCACGGTTGCTATTAACAAGGTGCATGTCGATATGCTCATGGTGCACTCGACAGTGGATCTTGAAATAGGATTGTTTGAAACGCGCAAATTTTCATTAAGTAGTCCCCTTACTTCAGCGTATGAATTTTGACAATTGCCCCATGCATTCCTTATTTATTTGAACCATCATCAAGAGTGATCGTAGTCTAGAGCTTCTCTGAACTGGAGGCTGCCATTTACAATTGCAAAATGCACAAAAAGCCCTGCTTTTATGTTCATATGGTTAGTTCGTGTGCAATCCACACGAATGAAGAGCACTGATCCCCGAACCACAAACTGCACAAGAGGTACTCGGAAAGGCTAGTGTGCGAAATCGGTGCAAAAAATTAGCATGATTCGAATAAACGAATGCACCTTTAGTAATGCTGTTTTGGAGGTTGAGCACAATTTTTGATAGTGAAATTATAGATTGAATAGATATGAAAGGCTTATATTGCTCATTGGCTGCAACAGTGGCACATCGCAAAATTATCACTTTCTAAGAAAATGCAATTTGTCTATGGATTGCCTACACAAAGGCTCATTTTTTTTTTATTAAATGCCGTACCTTTTTTTGTGAAATATCACGATGCCAGTGTTTTTGGATGGTAGAATAGACCAGTCCAACCATTATGCATAGATTACCGTAATTTACTCGGTTTGAAATTTTTTAGATGTGCCACTATTGCAATCCATGAACGATATCCTGATTTCAGGATGAAAAATGTCCCTCCATTCTAATAAACAACTGTTTATAATATCTACGAATGAACAGGAAATATAAAACAGAAGATTGTATCGCATTTTTTGCAATGAAAATATCCGTTTACCTCAATTTCATTATGGAATGCTTTTACTATGGAAACTAAATAGTTATCACGGAATGCAAGACCCATGGATTGTGTAAACCAATATGGACATGTTCTAAGTATCATCAATAGTTGAAGTAACAAACTAACTGTTAATATAAACGATTAAAATGAAGAAAAAAACACTCTTTGTGGGCATAAGGTTTTCTCCCTTCATTTTTAATTATCTTAAAGAATAGCAGTTCTTAATTGGATGATATCCTTAAATACTAATCTTCTTCAGTCGAAGATTAAGATTTATACTACTTTTCAATATATCACAATAAAAAAATGGAGATATTCGTTAACGTTTAAACAAATTTTGAGGAATAAATAACTTTTAAATGCATTACCAACAAGTTCAAACTTTTCCCTCATCTACAAATGCCAATGTTTTATAAATATTAATGACATCACGTAACGCTATCAAAAAGTCACCCAATTAAAATTTTATACAAAAAACAGCCAAAATGCAAGGGTCGTTTTCTTGGAAGTGAATCAAAGATAAAGCTAAAACTCTCATGGCCAGAGAATCAGTGTTATATTGATAAAACAGGTGATGGGAAAATTCATGAGTCACCTGCAGTGGTTTCTTTTTTTTTTTTAATGGAAGAAACGGAAGAAATTGCAGAATTAAAAACATTTATTTTTAATTTCCTCTAATGAAGACTGATTAACTTGACATGTTTGGTTTGTTCAAACAATATTGATCTTTACATGTGCATAGAACTATATTCTTATAGAAGAATATAAAGCTGTATTTGCAGCATTGTGATTCATTATTATTATTTCTATTGAAAGGTTTTAAAAAGTCCGGGAGGGAGGGGGGGTTCTTTATTCATTAATGTTTCTAGGATATATATTATGATGAGGACAAAAGCTGGTTGTTTACATGTGAAATTGTAACGGAAGTAACTTGCAATTGTATTATTTACTTTAGATTGCACAAAAATTTTGGTATTGCAGAAAGGTAATTTTGTTTTAATAATAAAGAATTTGAAGTTATTGTTTTGCAATTAGAAGAAGACAAATGAAATTGTCTTTATTTTATGTTTTTTAAAAGAAGTTCAAAAACCTACTCAAAAATACCCGCAAACCAGATTTTTTTTTTTTTTTTTTTTTTCCCTTCTTACTCTGAAATACTTCAGAATCAATTTCTTATCTTATTGACTTCCAGGCCTGGCTTCTTGTAAATAATATTATTAAAGTAATAATAATAATAGGCTCCTGTTTACAAATTAATTCTTGAAAAAAAATATTAAAAAAAAAAATGAAATTCACTTTTAAAAATATTGTGACTTATTATTAAATTGTAACATCCTTCATTTACTCTAAGTACCTGCATTACGGAAAATAGGTCATTTCACTTTATAAACTAAAACATTTTTTTCCTGAATATAATAACATCCTTAATAATATATTTGAATTCGCGTGAATTCTTGCTTGCATCCACTCTTTCTTAAGCCGTTTTTAATAACGTTTTCAATGGAAAGTATAAAAAATAATACATTGCATTAATTTAACATTGAAGTAATGATTAATATGAAAAAAAGACTTCAACACGAGTAATGAAAAAAAAAATATTTAATATGAGGAATAAATATTAAATAATAAATTTTGGTAACCTCATAAACTCAGAATGTTGTTGAATCGTACGTTGAATCAACATAAATTTAACACTTCAAGGAAATAATACAGCCGAAACAAATTCATAAGAGAAGGACAGGTTTATTATAAATTATTTACAATTTAAATTCATTATGAAAGCCAATTTAACAATTTTGAATCTCGATGTCAAAAATTGGAATTTTTAACAATTTACAAAATTTTATACAATCGGTGTTTAAGGACTTTCTTAACATCATTACAAGAAACTCTCATTTTGGTTCTCAGCTGCCATATATAAAATTATTTAATGTTTCTTATTTTTAAAAAAAATAAATTGCATTGGCTTGTAAGTTGTTGAAAAATCCAAGTTTTGGCTTCAAGATTCAAAATTGTGAAATTGGCTTTCGTAATGAATTTAAATTGTAAAATAACACTGGCCAACAAAATTTAAGATTTTTCTTGTGACAAAATGAAAGTGGGTGATTTTTGGTAGTATTTTTTCTGCTGATTACGAATATAATTTTTAAATTTCTCTAGCACGCACAGCTTTCTTGTTTTACAATGAAACATTTTTAAATCATTCAGTGTTTGGGGCCTGGTAAATTTCCTTGCGGCCCCAAAATATGGATACTTTAACAATGTAGCCGCTTTTCTTCACTCCCATTACTTTAACATAGAAGTCTCAATGTGCATAACTTGGAAACTTGATGTGATAGAAAAAATCTAAAAGCAGATTCAGATTCTACCTACAAATTACTACTAAGAACACTTTGTGTGGTCTTAGTCACAAAATGTGTGTTGACTAGTGTAATTTATAATAAACCTGTTATTTTCTTATGAATTTACTTTCGCTGTATTATCTTGTTGAAGTGTTAAATTTCTTAAACTTAAATAATACTTATATCCTCAGCTTTTAATATACAAAAATATTATAAATCAAACAAACAAAAAAAAAACCCACTTAACAAGTGGAGTTAATTATGCAATCAAAAAAGTTTATTTATTTATTTTTGTTTATTCATGAAAAGCATTGAAACTGAACAGCAAAGCTTTAAACAGTGCATAAGAAAATTCAAGAATATGTTCAGAACAAAAATCATCAATACATTTACAAATATTAGGAGATGATCCAGTCAGTAAATTAAAAATCATTAAAAAAATTTGATTAAAATTATTTGAAAATAAGCTATAAGAATTTGGCAATCAACATTATTGCAATAAAACGCAGGAAAATTATGCAAATAATAATAAGGAATAAAAAATAGGTAAATTCACTGCCTGGTGTTGAAGATTATATTGGGATTCCATATTAAAATTTTTTGAATTATATTGAAGTCACAACAAGGATTTGTATGTTCGTGAATTGCTTATACAGCCGAACCTCGATAACTTGAATTTCATGGAACATAAATTCGATATAGAGGTTCCGAGATATCAAGGATTACTTTTAAATCAAAATTTTTAGGTTAATAAAGGTACTGCACAAAGAACTGATAATACATGTACCAAAATTCAGCCAAAATTCAACATAACGGGTTTCCCGAGAAAATGTTTTGAAATAATGAGAAAAAATTAGATTGAATTATTAGTGAAAATGTAGGGAAATAAAGTTTTTTAGAGATCACATTTTTTTTTCTTTCAAGTTATTGAGGTTCGACTGTACATGTATCTAATAAAATGAAATTGGCACCATTCAAGCGAACTTTTGCTATTATTGGACATCTAGATTTCATTAATGTATGGTTTTCTTTAAAAGAGCATTTATTGCATTTTGCTTTTAGACTATAAAGACTATAACAGCACTGAAGATGTCTCTATAGCCAAAATGCTCTGCAATATCCATAATGTAATAAAGGCTGGTTTTAAAGAAAACCATACATTAATATACGTAATGAACAACATGACCCTGCTTCTCTAAATGGATCTAAATTTGGACTAAAATAAAAATTTAGGTTAAAAATGAAATTAATCACCTTAAAAATAGGAAAATAAGAAAAAAAAAAAAAAAAATTAAATAAAAACTGAAATTTAAGCTATAATGTTAAATAATTTTAAATAATTAAAAAAAAAATAATTTTAGTCAAATAAGATTTAGTTCAAAAAATTTGAATGAAATAATTGTAAATATTAAATTATTTCGATTATAATATGACTATCAATTAAAATTTCTTACTTTTTTATATAATTTTTATTTAAAAATTCTTAGTACTCAAATTGAAGTCTTTTTTTATATTAATTTTTCATAATGCATTGCTTTATTCTAATTATGTAATTTATTTAATGTTTTTAAATTTATTTTTTGGCATGACATTGATTGGATGAATATTTGAAGTCACCAGTGTTAAGATGCTTGACACCATGATCCAATTTTAAACACACATCCACTTACATAAGTTAAACTTTTATTTTCACAACTTTCACAATGATGATGATGTATTCACTCTTAGCATGGTGAATGTTGCTATAAATAATTGACAAAAAAAAGCAGTAGCATAGTAGTCAGTTTATTTTGTAGTGAATTATTACTATGTATAAATAGAATTAAAAACTTAATATATAAATAAATAAAACGTTAACATTTCTGACCTGTCCTTTATTTGTTAAAATTTTTATGGGAATATTTTTTATGTACAGTAAGAGAAAGTTCATAATCATAATTCTCACAGGCCAACCCCTAACCTAATAGCCTAATTAAACATAAAAGAGCTTCATTAGTAACTCAACTTTATTATGAGATAGTTAGGAGGTGATAAGCATTAGTTTGGTCTGATTTCGATTTTATTATTATTTTTTAATAGCTTAAGTTATTTATTTATTTAATTTTTTTTTGGAATTTTACCATTTTCGAGGGCATTTTTTCTTTTTTTTTTTCTTTTTTTATTTTTTTTGATATTAGAAAAGTTCAGAGATACATGTGAACAAAGAAAACTTATATTCTTGCCATCACCTGCAAACCAGGTGATTTTTCTGCTAGATGATAAATCTTGCCAACAAAAGTTAGGATGGTTTGCTAACTTGCTTAACCTAAATAATGTATTGGCTATTGCATTTTTTTTTTTTTAAATCCAGGTTGCTAAATGATTTTGAAATAGTCTTGCTAGATTATTTTCTATCTTTTATTTTCTTTATTGCATTTGATTTTTAATATTTCATCTATGCCAAATAACATTATTAACATTTTAATAATTTCATATGCATAAACATAGCTCACTTTTTATTTTAAAACGCCCATCTATTTTTAAAAATGTTCTCTGCACTTGCATTCGTATGTCCTGTTTGTTTTTTTTATGTAAATTCAACACTGAGTTTTACTTTTTTATCATATTATGAAGCTGACTCGTTTTCAATCACTTTTCTCGTAGGGAAATTTTCATTTGTGATATTCATTACTGCCTAAAAACTTAATTAATGAAATGAAGAAACTGAATTAATAATATGGTAGATTTATTTAGCTGACATGTTTCAGTAGCATACCATCTTCAAAAGGTTGATTTAAGTATAGATGGCAGTACCGACGTTTTGTATGACGCTATGGTCGAAATGAAGAGAAAAGCCTGGCAATGTTAATTGTAAATTGTTCAGTTCCACGGTGTTCGAACAACAATGTTAAAAACAAAAATCTCAAGTTTCATGGATTTCCTGCAGATCGAAAATTTCTGTGAGGTTAAATTAGATGTCGTAGCCTAGCCCAATATTTAACATCGTCACTTTCTTAAATCATAATTCATTATAAAATTTGCTCACTGTTAGTCAATACTTGTTTATTTCCGTCAGTTTTCGCTCCTATTTGCTGAAGCTTTTCTTTCAAGTCTTTAATTTTCATCTTTGCTAGAATTTTGTAAATAAATTAGAGCAAAATACATAAACCGTAGGTGCTGCCACCTGGCAGATAGATTTGGCATTTCAATCACCCGATAGGCATAAAACTGCAAACAGCAGTGGATGAAACAAACTGCACTTGACTCTACTTATAAGACTCCAGTCAGGAAAATCAGAAACAGCTCTTATAAGCAAAGTTTACGAAGAGAACATCAAGATACTGGCTTTATTTAATCGCATTTGTATTCAAAAGAGAATTTTACAACAATAATTAAATATTTCTCGTTTACCTTTTCGGTGTTGAGGACGTTAAATAATCACTGTATCTATCTGAAATTTTAACCTAGCAGGGGATCAGCCTATTGGATTTTGCTTGGTTTTCGAAGTTTGTTTTTAAAGGGACAAGCACAAGTATCCATGCCCGTGATTCACTAATTTTGAGAGGACAAGACTTGCACCTTAGCATTCTCAGCTACAGGACAAGCTGTAATAGAAAGTCAGTTTAGGGTTTATTTTTGTTTTTCTTTTTGAAATCATATCGTCTGGCATAAGCATGCTGTGGTTGGCAGAAATCAACTAAACACCTAATTGGTTCTGATAAGCGAGAAGCTCTTTTATCCGGAGCTCTTGTATGTGGGATCGATGGTAGGATAAAGAAAGATCAGCAACCTCATAATATGATGACTGCTTGCAGATTGAAAACCTCCTAACAGACAAAAGTTAGAGGGGAATGTACTTCTGAAGTTTGCATTTGCTGCAAAAGAAGAAGCAGTCATCATATGACATAGTAATCAAAATGGCTGCCTGCAACCAATTGTTCGTACTTTCTTTATATAGTGCTTTAAGCGACGTAGACTCATACTGACACCTCGTGGCAGAAGGTCATATTATGTAATGATGTTTTTAGAGGTGATTAAATTATAAGGATCAGTTACTTAACGCATCAAAACAATGTTTCTCTCGGAATCATTTTAGCTGTTGATTCAATGAAGTTCGTATTTCGCAATTGGTTTCTCTTACCAGTTTGTATATTAGCATTGATTGAAGGAGTGAATGACAAGTGTATACAATGATTCTTAAGGTTTTTTTTTGTTTTTTTTGTATTCAGTTTTATTATTTTTTAAAGAATTAAATTTTGATTTTTACCACATTTTATTTAAGGTATTTTTATTATAATTTTGGTTATAAAACTCGTAATAATAACAACAATAAATGAAACTTTATATAGTGCTTTATACCCAGTCCGGAAACCATTAAAAACCGCGTATAGCTCTGTTTGGTGTACATATTTCATCTTCCCTCCGCTCACCACCACCAATTGATCCTAAGGCTATTACCACCCTTCCAATTGTTCCAACACCCCCAGGAGAGCTATATATCGCCCACTTCAAGAAACACTGATTCAGAATACTGTCAGGATCATTTTTGCAAAATTTATGAATCTCTAATGTTTTGTATATGAAGATATTGATGGACCCATTCTTCTGTTATTATGTTGGCAAAATAAACCTACTGTGTTGTTAATTCTAGAACCAGTTTCATCATTTTGTTAATTGATACAGAACAATACAAATGTAAGTTTGAACAAATTAATGTCAGGGAGGCATCTGATAAATCTCAAAGGTTTACTGCAACATTTCAATGCTGAACTGTTAATACTTAAATTATTTTAGCTTTTAAAGTGTATAATAATTTTATTTTCTGTTTTATTGATATAATAGCTATTAAGTTTTCCAAAGAGCTATCCGCTTATAAGAGTCTAATCGGGAAAATGGTAAGTCTCTTATAAGCAGAAATCCCTTTTTCAGCGGAGTTAACGAAAACAACATGAAGATATTGCCTTCATTTAGCCTCAGTTTTACTCAAAATATAATCTTACCACTAAAGATAAAGTATTTGTAATTGTCTTCATTTACATACAGCATTTGTAAAAAAAAAAATGAAAATTTAGTACTGAACTAGACTGTCATGGCTTAAAGCACTTGATATCTCTGAATGCCATCTCTCATAATGCTGTGCTGTGCTTAGCAGAAATCAATTAATCACCTGATTGACTCTTATTTTATGTGGAGCCCATTAAGAAAAATTCATACAGGACAAATACAAAATCTTTGCCCAGGTAGGATTTGAACCTGTGACTCGAGAAACCCGAGATCACTCTTTGCCACGAGCCGGCTAAATAACAACTCAAGAAACTCGCTTTACCCAATATGAAATGCCAAGAAAGCACCTTACTGTGAGCCGTTGGCTGCCAGTTCTTTTGGCCTACATCATTTATGTAGGTTGAAAGACCAGGCTCATTTTTAGGAAAACTGTACCTTTTTTATCACAGATAAATTATATGTCTGTCTTATCATGGTTTTTTAAAAAGCGACATTTTTTTATACTTGTGCCTAGTTTTAATTACTAGCCGCAAAGTAGTTTGCTTTGAAAACAAATGTGCTTCTCGGTTTGAAACAGGAAGTTTGCTTTGTACCACTGATCTGTAGCGTTCTCGGCCTCTATTTCAGGGTGTTCATAATCAGAAAATTTTGCATAAGATATTGGGAATATATTCCGGAAAATGAAAAATTACTCTTATAAGCAGAAAACTCATTTATCCAAATGTGGAATCGACTGTACATACCACTATAAATTGAAATAGTCTATTTTGTATGTTCTCTTTGTTTATTTTGCTGATAAAACACTATGCTGAAAGTTCAAGATCCATTTAGGGTTCTGGACACAGAAATAAAGATTCAAAGCAAAATTGAACCCAAGATCCAATGCAGTGAGGGGAATAGTAAACTTGTGCAACTTGCTATTTATTATTTATACATAATTTCTATTATTTACATACTCTCTAATAATTCAAACTTGCAGTGCGAATTTTTTTCTCTTCTTCTCTTTCATTTTGGCCATATTCAATTTTCTTTCATGACCCAAACATTTTTGTATATTTTTTGTTTTGATGTCTTTTCAGTCTCGGCAATCATTTGATTTTCTCTTATTATTCCCCCCCCCCCTCTCCCTCTGGATTCTATTGGCTTATACTTAATATTAGAAACAAGTATCTATTCTGTATTATAACGCATCATTGATTCTGCTCCTCCCCATTAGTGTTATGAGCTTTATTCCATCCCTTGGGACTTTGGGGATGGATGTTGGATTGCAGTTTCATATTAAATCTTGGGAGTTTTCTAATTTGATCACAAAATCTTTCATCTGTAATAATGATAATAAATCCTCTTTATCGATGTTACCAATATAGAGGAACTTCCGCTAGACATATTAAATTTGGCTATCTTCAAGGATCTTTATTCAGTATTTGAATTTTTATTGAATTTTTGTATCCTTGACGAATAATACCGTAATATTCATCTCTTGCTCTCTCTCTCTCCATACCAGCGGTGCCAATTTATGGGAAATTTACCTTTTTGTGGGATCTCTTGCGGGAAAGAGCGAAATGTGGAAAAGGTGGGAAATTGTGAGATCCTCCAAATATTTGTAAAGAAAAAAATATAATAAGTGTAAAATATAAAAATATTCAAGTATTTGTAATTTTTTTCAATGAGAAATTTTATTTCCCTCACTCAAGAAAAGCCTTTTGGAGGGATGGAGTATGATAGAGATGCTTTTTAGTTGTAAAAGATAGAAGTGTATGTGAGAAAAAGCCTTTCATTTTTTCTTTAAATGGCTTTAATCGATATCTAATATCGATCTTATCGATATCTAATATCGATCTTATCGATATCCGTGCATCGATGTCTTGATATCGATGTTTATGATGGTGGCAGGAAATCGGGACGCCTACTTGCTTGAAAAATCGACATCTGCTGGTGGCAGCACTGCTCCATACACATTAGAAAAATCATTTATTTGATATATATAGTAGTTGACTCTGGAACAATATGGGTTTGAACTATGTAACTTTGGTTAAATGAAAATTTTCCAAAAATCAAACATTGATTATTATTATTATTACTATTATTATTATTATTACTTGAAAAATCAGTTCTTGTTGTATCATTGTCAATGCTGTTTTTTTCTAATTTTCACCGCAATTAACAATGGTTGGGTACACAAATAAAGATGAAGTTGATTGAGCCCTTGCAATACATAGTGGGAAAGAAAACAAAAAGAATTCCAACTGGTTTCATCTTTTATTCCTGACTTTAAGGATACCAATAAAGAGGCAAGATGCCTTATTGGTATATATGTAATACGATAGTAGAAACAGTCACTGATTGATTGGATACAAAACAAAGGTACTTTACCAACTCTATTAAACGATGGTGGTAAAAATAATGATTTGATGGAACATGACACAAAAGTTGGCAAAATTTCCTGTAATTTTACGTGTATTTTGGTTCTTTCCTATTTGTTATTAAGTAGCAGAAGAGTGGAGCACTTTGCTTTCACAATGTCCGTTTGTCCCTTCATATTTTCTACATTTTTTGACTAGAAGGTTGAAATTCGAAATGTAGCTTACTATAGGCCTGTCCTACTGCACTATTTAGTTTAGTTTTGATTGGTGCACTGGGGTGTGAGTTAAAAGGGACAAAATTTTTTGATTAAAAAAGTGCAGATAATGTGGTAAAAATAGATGACCTCAGTTCTTCTGCTATTTTCCTATACCCTCCTCGGGGAGGATTATTTTTTTTGTTATTCTTATTCTTCCTGATTCCTTATCCCCCCCCCCCCCCCAACTTTTCTATTCATGAACACTATTGTGTCATCTATTGGTTATACCTTTCTTACAATGCTTAAAATTTCCATAGTTTCTTATACTTTTCTATATTCTCTTCAATGATACATTGAATGGGTATGTCCAGTTAAATTTCCAATTTCAAATATCTTTTGACTTGTGTACACAAACCCAATCATGTAGCATAAGATGTGTATTTATTGTCGGAATTTAAAACTTTCAACATGGATAGAGTTCACAATCAAAAATCTGCCATGTGAACAGGTTATTATTATACAATCTTGGAATGCAAAGCAAGATTTATTTTTTAAAAAGTTTCAAGTTTGCTGGGTTTTTTTAATACCTATAAATTTTTTTCCTTGTTCTCTTGACCTTACTACTCCATCACATCATTAAACAACCAGATCAGCTATTAAAAGAGAGTTACAAGTCACAAGTGCATTTCCTTGAAGGAATTAGAATCTTTTCACTTTCTGTTTTGTCATCTTTGTAAAAATATTGAGAGTTGCTTTGAATATAAGGTAAATCGGTAGATCACTGGAACCTGGTTTTAGACTGATTTAGCATTTCTAATAGATTATTTTATTTATTTATTTTTTTTCTATAAAGATAAATATTGCTTTCTTCAAAAATTATTCACGTTGACCCATAACATGTTTCTGGAGTGATTTATAAAATAAAATAAGAATTCATTATTGATTAAGAATTTCGTTTCTCCTAAATCATTTTCACAGCTTTCGTGTGGATGAGAAAATTTGGGTTGAGGATGCGGATCATTACACATGAAACAAACTAAAAATTGGAATCAAGCTTGCAAAAATATAAATGTCCACATTCAGCTTACAAAAATACAATAATGAATAATGAAATATTTATTTAAGTTGAAACTGTATTGTATTCATTGCAGACAAAGGAGAGAATATGCTGCTAATTAAGGGGGTGGAATTTACCTCTGTAAGCAGAAACCAGATGAATGCTATAAGAACTTTTTTTTTTTTTTTTTAAATATATTTATCCTTTCTTTCTCTTTTTTTTTTTGTTTTCTAAGAATGTAGGTCAGAAATATTTTTTGGAAACTTGCCAACTAAATATGGTTACAATGATTACTTCGCAATTTACAGTGGAATTCAGTGTCAAGGCTTTTGCAGTTAAATTTAATTAGCACCTTATGTCTTACTTGATTTGAGAGTTACTGCCAAGTTATCTTTACTCCTTTTGTTCATTGTTAGAGAAATTAAGAAAGCAAAGCCCATGAAGCTAATGGATAAAGTTTAATGTTGTTCGAGAGTTGATAGATAAGGGCCATTTAAAAACAAAAGCCAGAAAGGCAGGTGTTCATGTTTTAAGTGCTCGAGAATTTTTGGTGGCTGCTTGATAGATTTAGCTTGTTATTTTCGGGAATTAATCTGAAATTAAAAAATTAGATTGAAAAATCAAATATACATTTGAATTTCAAATAAAATGACTGCCAAAGTTAAAATTTTTTTCATATTCTTTATAGCAACATCTATAATATTTGATTACCTGCACATAGACTATTAGTGTAGGTTTAAATGGAGGGCAACATTAGCTGAAATGATAAGAAAGTTATAAATGAACGAAATTCCTATGAATATTCAGTATTAGCGTAGGCATTGAGAATATACCGGTAAGCACACCTGGATCTCAATGGAATCAAAAAGAAGTGCTTTAGAGTTTTTTGCCTTCTCATTTAAATATGTTAAAACTCCTCAAAGTGAATTGCGTGTATATGATAAAAAAACATTAAAATTTATTAAAACAAAAGTTTATCAAATTAACTATGCTGGAATATAATGATTTTATGAAGTGGCGTGAAACATGCTAGAGATGTAAATTAATGAAAAAGACTGTGGCTTTCAAGAGGGAATTATGCAGATTTCCTTTTCATAAGATTGCAATGGATATGGCAGGCGTATAAATATCCAAAATCTGTATATCTGTCTGTGTCCGTATAGTAATATACCCAGTCCACCTATTTATTTATTTAGACCCAACTGAATGGGTAGGAGGCAATAGAGAGTAGCAGGTCATGCGTGAGTCAATTTTTTTGGAATTATATTTTTAAAATTACAGTAGACTCGCGGTTAACCAAACTTATACATTTGATCAATCTAAAAACAACTTGATAAAAGACTTTTGTAGTAAAATTTTTGTTTTGTAATGAAAAGTATTAAATGAACACGGTCTTTACATTAACGCAGCTGGTTATCGTTAAGTTTTATAACTCATTAATACCAGATCTCTGTATTATTTCGTATCCGGTCCCAATTAATTCTGATAATTACGAGTCTACTGTACCTGCAAATACTGTATTACAAAATTCTTAATAGAATTTTTGCAGGTAGCTAAATAAAACAAACTTTTTGTATGTTATAATTCACCAAATGCTATTTATGAATGTATTCAAGTTGCTTGTTGCTATTCTGAAATCATGCACCTACCCATTTATAATGATTATTTTTTCATCATGAAAATAAAAATATGATTCTTTTATGATCATGATAGTTGCAGTTGTCATTCTGATTGAAAGGTTAAATATTTACTCATTCACTATGTGGAATATACAACAAAAACAAATTTCTCTATCCCTTCAGCATCATATTTTTAATACCATTGGCTAAACACCTGCTCTCTTATGTTTTGCCCATTCTTCTCAGTAAGGTCACATGTCAAAACTAGAAAGTATCTAGGGTGAAAGATTTAGACATATAATAATAGTGAGGTATTTAGAAACATGTTTACCAGTTCAAATATTTGTAGTAAATATTTCATGATAATTTAAACTTGAATAATCTGCTTGAACACTATTTTTTAGTTTAGCTCTATTTAGCGTATTTATTTTTCCAATTCAGTTCGTCCCAGAATCATTTGTTAAGTCAATCAAATCATTTTCATTGATGATATACTTTATAAAATATTCCAGCAAAATTCTGTGTTAAAGTAAAGAAATGCTGTGAAAGATTGTAATGATAAAGGTGATATTATAAGTTGCATGCGATGAAAAGTGATTGTGACCAAATGAAAATGCAATGAAATGGTTAGGAATCCCTTGTACCCCGTGTTTTATTTTGAAATCGTGTTGAACCTCACTAAGAATCTTCATGTGGGAATGAAATTATTCGTGATGATTAACTTAAAGCATAACATTCTTAAGCAGTTGTTGGTAATTATTTTAGATAGTGTTAAAAAAATAATTGATTTTAAATTACGTTTTCACTGTTTTGTCAATTTTTTATTAAAATACACTGATTGGAAGAAAGTAATTGGACACTTTCGATTTTAGACGTTTGTCGAATATCTAGAAAAATACTTGATGAATTATCCTGAAATTTCAGGGGTGTAAAAAGGATATATTTCAGCGAAAGTTTTCTGCCGAAGGCAAATAGGGGACCAGCAAAGAAGTGAACCATAAAAATAATGTTTGGAATCGCCCTATAAAAAATAATGCTTGAAATGCATTGTAGCTGTAGCATATGCTTAAGAGGCTTGTTTTACTTTTCTGTGTTCATTTGTATGAAAATAGCACGTATATTCATGGAGATATAAAGGTTTCTTTAAAAAGGTCGAAATGTTTTCGTAAGTTTTTTGTTTATAACACGCAGAATTTTCAACCCAATGGAATGCCATTTACAGGAAACTTGACAAACTACAGTACAGACAACACCCTGCAATCAGAATAGAAAAATATTAAATATTTGATGAAATATGAGAATTTTTACTAAATAATGTTTAACTGCGCATGCATTACCAAATTGTCTTTTGCATAATTTATTAGCCAAATGTATAGAGCTACTCTTGTAAAAAGCCCAAGCAAATATCTTGAAAATTCAGAAAGATATCGTCGATAGAATGAGTTGAATTTCAGTTGCTCTCAAAAATAAACAAAACGATAAGGGGCTTTCTCCAAAATATAAAAAAAAAAAAACGTGAAAAAATATTGACTTCATATTGACTTTATATCAGCGTAAGAAGAAGAAGTTGAAGAAGTGTAAGGGATTTAATAAAACATGATCCTTGACGTAGGCAATCCATAAACAATTTTCAAATCCCATTTTCTCCGAAATGTTAATTTTGAGAGAATTGCAGGTCATGAGCAATAAGATTTTTATTGGCCAACCACTCGCTAAGACTGAAAGCGACTTAAAAACTCATGATTCAAGAAGATTTGTTGAAATTTTGGACAAAAAGTTTTCCATATAAATGTGTTCATGTATGAATGTGATTAATATTGTGCAGCTATTTCCTCCAACACGCAAAAAGCAGAACTAACAAGGTAACCATATGAACCTGTACCTCACAGTTATACACCAAATTGAAATATGTATTCACCTAAAGCTGCTGTTGATGCTTGCAAAATAAGAAATCACGATATTCAAAATAAACTGCGAAAATGAAAAAAATTGACCACACATAGCCAGAGACTTTGTATGGCTATGCAGTCATTTTCGCAGTTTATTTTAATTATCGCGATTTCTTATTTTGCAAGCATCAATAGTAGCTTTTGGTGAGTAACATATTTCAATTTGGTGTGAAACTGTGAAGTACAGGCTTGATATGGTTCCCTAGTAAGTGAAATTATTAACTGTGCCATGACGTATTTTTTATGACAATTGTTTATACTTTTTAAAGATATTAATTTTTTTTTTAAATGAAGAAATGACTGTAGCGTTCATACCAGCAAACCAAACTCAGTAAATTCAAAACTGTATGGATTCTTCTCTGAGTCGAACAACTTTTGTAAATAAATTCATTATAATAAACAACATTACCCTACTTCTTTATATGAATAAACTGTTTGCTTTTGATGAGGCTTTTTTGAATTATAAAGGTTGTTTGCTTATTTAAAAAGAAAACACAAAAAAACAAAAAAAAAAACAAACAACTAACCCCCCTCCCCCCTTTCTTTTTTTTTCTATGACAAAATCTGTGAGAATGTTCCATTCCACGTATCAATTTATTGCTTAACATCAAAGTGTTGATGAAAGAGTTGTAGTTTCATTGCTTTGTTATTTCTTGTTTGATTTTAAAAATTAGTAGCGTCCTTTTTATTTAAAAAAAACATAAGGCTTGCATCTGTTATCAGCAGAATGATAATGATGCTGATAAATTTCCTTCTTAATTTTATTAAATAGCTTGGATTGAACTTTTTTTTTGTTTTTTGTATGAACAAGCGTTTACGAAGTTGGATCACGAACTTAGAGTTATTATTTATAATAATCAAAATTACTAATTTTCTGTATTTTATTATTATTATTATTTTTTTTAAATTCATAAGTTAGCATAACTTTTTAAAAAGTTTTACAACAAATTTGTGTAGTTTGTTGATAAAATAACTTAAACAGATAGTGTGTGCGCATTTATTAACGTAATTCACTTTTAAATAATTTTGCCCGTTCATTTTAGAATCAAAAATAAAAATTAAAAAAATTATAATTCCTTTTCCTCGTTATTTTATTTTATTTATTTATTTATTTATTTAATTTATTTAATTTATTTATTTATTTACTTATTTTTAAGGTTAAATTAATTTTGTTTTTCAACCGAAAAGGATTTAGTACGCACAAAAGAAGTTTCCAAAAATTTTTAAAGGTTAAATAATAAATTAAAATTAAAACTGCACATTTAGCTTTTATAATAATAATAATAATAATAATAATAATAATAATAATAATAATAATATTATTATTATTATTATTATTATTATTATTATTATTATTATTATTAGGAAGTGTATTTATATATGAAAATTTATTTGCGCAAATAGCAGTATTTTTCAAATATTTAAGAGAGTAGTATCTTGCTCCCAATAGGAAGCCAAGTCATAAATTAGTATCCTCACACTAAATGCCTTGGAGAAATATATTTGATGGTGAACTTAATTTTCCTAGTTGCATCATTTTACAACTCCACCCTAACCTTGAGTTCAGTGAGGTTTATTGCCTGGCGCTTTGCAATTTAAAGGGAAAAAAATTAACCGATGACTGTATTGAATTCTCCGCCCCTCCCCCCCTTCCTAATGCTATTTTATTTTTATTCAAAACTGACTGTGATTTCAATCTTTGAAATGTCATAAGACTGCATTACAAAAACGAGTCAATTAAATAATTTTTATAAGTTTTCACTGCTTACAGTTGAAAGATGCATTCTTTCAAACGGGGAAACTGAGAGAAAATAGCTTTTGGTACTTTATTCCTTGCATCCAGTGTAATTAATTTTTTAAAAATCATGACTTTGTGAATTTGCCATAGCTTGACACGTAGTGACTTATGAATGAGAATTTAAAAAAATTATTACTATCTCATTTCCAAATGGTCAGGCTAATGGGGGAAAAACATGCAATTATCTGCATTAAGCAGAACAATTTTTCAGGTCTGTCGTATATAAATGGAGATAATGAAATTAGATAATCAACCTGACTTGGATCCCTCCATACTCTTAAAGTTCTGTCTGCTTCCTGTATTTCCAGCATTAACCAGTAGCATTCATAATCACTTATGACACTAATTGCTTACATGTGATGCAAGCTTAAAAAAATATCAGGACTGTATAGAAATTCATTAACAAAAATACCAATAGTTCAAATACTTTCTATGATACATTTAAAATTTAAATTTTTAATGAGCAATAATTGGGTATCGTCATATAATTAGACAATGAAAATAAGTACAGTATACCATAAATATTATTAGCGTGTCAGTTTTATGCACTACATAATAAAACTTTAACATTTGTAATAATGTTATTTCCCGTGACATATTTTTACTCCCTTGGCATTGACATTACTACTGTATAGCTGCTCCTAAGCAATTAATTAAAATTGTCTTTTAAAAGACACATGCAATCAAAATTAATTTTTTTTGCACTTCGTCCATTTATTTTTAACTTTGGAAAGAAATAACCCGAACAGAATTGGTTTTTGTGGACTTGCGGATTTTTAAAGTAGTTTCAAGTAATTTTTAAAAGTAAAAGTTTAATTAACTTAAATTCAGTTTTGGTATTGTCATGCCAATTACATTCTCTCTCCCATTCCAATCTGTTTCCTAAGTTTATCAATAGGGTTTAAATTCTTTATTTTTGCTTTGATAATACTTAAACAATTTGCTTCTTATGTAATATCCTCATTGAGCAAATGCTAGCTAATTGGGAGGAATTGAAGAGTTGACACAAAAAATTTTTTTCAACATTTAATGGATTCATTCTTTTGCATGTAGGTAATTGATTAAAAAATGAAACAGCAAATAGAAAATATGTTTATCGAAAGTTATTAAATTGTTATTTTAACATGAAAAAATTCCATAAGTTATTGAGTAGCGGAAGAATGGAGCTACTTATTGATTTTACAGTGTCCATTTGTCAACTCCTTCATATTTTCTACATTTTCGACACAGAAGGTTCAAATTTGGAATGTAGCTTGCCATGGGCATGTCCTACTTCAGTATTTAGTTTGGTTTTGGTTGGCCCACTGGGGCCTGAGTTATTAAGACTGGAGTTAGAGGGGACCATCTGGTCTCTTTGGTATTTAGGTATGTAAAAGAGTGGAATTCAGTATACAATTTTATCTAGGCTACATTACTATGAAGTTTGGGACAAATTGTCCCATTGGGGTCCAAGTTGTGAGGGTTGCAGTCACATGGTCTTTAGATCTATTAACGTTTTCAAATAGCAGCGTTTGGCATGTGATATGACATTCGATCATCATCGGAAATGATGAGAAACGAAAAAAAGATAGAACTCTTACATTTTCTAAATAATACGTTTAAGAAAATCAATTTTTTGATTTTACAAAAAATGGGGAGTAAAAAACAGATAAATTCAGGCCTGCTACTTTTCCGTATCTTCCTTGCGGGAGTGAATTTTTTTTTTTTATTATTGTTTTGCGATGAAAAAATTCAATAAGTTATTAATTATTAAAATGCTTGCTTCAAATGCTTAGTCAAGGAGTTTGGCATATCGAAATGTTCCTGTCGTCTTTAATTTAAACCATCTGCTTTTCCATACAGAAAATAAATAAATTATATTTCATTCAACAACTGAAAACAAGAAAACGAAGAAGAGAGCTTTAATAAGTTGTGTATTCCTTCAGGCATTAGCGTTTCTGCCTTGTAGCACTTCTACTTCATTCCTCGGGTTCATAACTTATCCGCCTACCGTAATCTTACTGCACCACTAAGAATTAAAGGCCTTAATTATGCATCGATATGTTTTATGAAGAGGTTATTATTTTTTCCTAAGTTGTAATTCGTAATGTATTTATTTGTTGTTTTTTTTTAAATGTTCTAAGTTAAATTGCAAACGATTATTTTATTTTAAATATTTATTAGAATATGAAGCCAAATTTTTGTTGTTCACTCTTGAAGTAGCTTCTTGGTATTGTTATATACATTTCCTTGGAAGGTATATGAAAATTTTTAGCTCCCTTGGACCGTGAAATTCTCTCCTGTCACCCCTAGAACTTCCTATCTCAGAAATTTAAGGAAACAATAAGCTTTAGTCCATCCCCCTTCCAACGGGGAGGGGGAAAAGCTCCTTCTATCATTGCTCCTGAGTATCCGAGCCCTCCCACCCCCAAGCGAAAATCCCGGGTGTGCCCCTGGATCATGGTAAAGCATTATATTAAATTTGGAATAATTCTATATTTCACATGCCCTACCCTTCCAATGTATTTATGGTTTATTTATGATTTACAGTGAGTATTTTTTTTCTCTTCGTGGTTGCTAGGTTACTGTCTTGTAGGCAATGATTGAGCTAGCGTTTTTCTTTTTCTTTTATATTTTTTTTCCCTAGTAATGTATATTTTGTTTATTCGTTTGAAAGAATTAATTCAGTTCTGGTTAATTTAAATTATGATTTAATCAAGTGCATGCTTATTGATTAAGTCATAATTATGCTTTTCTGCAAGATTAAACTTTTTAATTTTTTTTTTTTTTTTTTTTTTTTAATTAAAAATATTTCTAATGCAGTGTAATTTTCTTCATTTTGCGTTTTGAATAAATCTATATTGTTATGCTAGAATAAATTATATAACGCTGCTCAACTATAGTTTGTATTTCGTGTTTACTTATATTTAACGTTTATGTAGACTTGAGCATGACAGAACGATGGCTTTTAGATAGCATGCAAACAAATTTTTTCAGAAAAATTCCTTTGAAACGTTTTATCATTACAAGATTGGTGATATTATATGTATAGACTTGTTTAAATAAAAATTACCATCTTTTTTTTAATTAGCAGTGATTTTTGGGTTGGCATGTAAATAAATACTAAAAAAAAATTTTTTTTTAATTTTTTTCGTTTTGGTCAACTTTAATTGCAAAGGATTTGCATAAACTTAATAAAGGCAACAGTTGCGATTTTTTTTATTTTTTTTTATTTTTATTTTTTTTTTTCATATTTATCAATTTGTAAAATAAATACAAAGTTTAAAAATATTCTGAGATTCTAAAGCGAAAAGAAAGAGCTTTTGTTGAAAATAACCGAAATGTTTCTTTTTAAAAAAACAGTGTTTTCTTTATGGTTTTCTTTGAAAATTTGTAAGGATCTGTGAATAGAACTGAATTACGAGTTTACTCACCCGTAATGGAAAAATCTATTTTTGAAAGCGTAATGAAAAATGAACTGTAAAAGTAATTATATAGGGTTCTCCTCAGATAATTTTATCAGGTGGGTGGAAGAAAGAAATAGCGGGGGGGGGGGGGCAGCTAAAGTGAAAAACAAACACTATACAGTGTTATGGAATTTTTTTGTTTATCAAACGAGGCAGCTTGCACCTTAAAAAGGGCCTGAGGGCCCCTTTTTATTAATAAATAAATAATTCCATAACTATTCTCTTATATGCCAGGTTACTGTTTTTAAATTTTCAAATACTGCCTAGAGAATGACATTAAGCTTAAACACAGTCGCTCTTTAATAACTTTAAAACTGTTTAAATAATACCTATATTATTATTATTACTTAGCAAGAGCAACAGCTAACTACGAGAACAGGATAGAGATGAACCTGATCCTATAATAGCATTGCCTCCCTACAGGCGGAGCCTAAGCAGGATTTTATGTAGGATCAAAATTAAGAAACAAAATGCGATCAGTTACATGTAAAGTAAACTAAAAATCTTCAACATTAAGGATAATTAATAAAAGTTCAAACTACAAGTTTAATTGTTTAAAATGGCATTAAAATATCAATATCTAAATTCGTAATAACAGTACTAAAAATATTAATTAACTTAGATGCTGGATAAATTAGTAACTACAAGGGGACCCTCCGTTATAATGAACAGCTGAGGACCAAAAATATTAGTTCGTTATAACGAAAATTTGTTATAACCAGGATAAAAAAAACTAAAATCGTGTTAGTTTTACAACCATTCGCTGTTTGATGAGTGGTGGATGAAGAATAACAATTACGAGAATATATAAATTAAATGTACGAGAGGAGATCAAAAAGTAAGTTGCATTAACTGAATAAATAAAAGGACTTGATTAGCAAATCGGTAATTGATTTTAATAAAACCTACGCGTTTCGTGGTAACCACATCATCAGGGTAGGACACAACTACATTCTGTCAAGGATTAAGGTCTGTATTTATGGCCATACCCCTCCAATCAGAAACAAGTTCCAATAGAGGGGTTTACATGAAGTACTATACATCCATTGGTCACCAACAAGCATAAAATAATTCGAACAATAAGATGAAAACCGTTACAATTCGTTGATAAAAAGAATACAAGGATAATAGAAATCAAGGGTATGGCCATAAATACAGGCCTTAATCCTTGACAGAATGTAGTTGCGTCCTACCCTGATGATGTGATTACCCACGAAACGCTTAGGTTTTATTAAAATCAATTACCAATTTGCTAATCAAGTCCTTTTATTTATTCAGTTAAGTTATTCAGCAAATTAGTCCAAGATGCAACCATTATATAAGTTGCATTAACTCGCCGCAGGAGTACACTGTGTGTCGCAATCGTGGGCAAACCGGAGAAAGGGACATTAACTGTGCAGACGTCGGATAGGACGGTTGCTGTGGTTTCCCTTCGTGTTTTGTTTGACTAGCGGGCTAAAAGCAATGGTGTGTCAACTGGATGTCCACTCCAAACTTGAGGTGCGAGCAGCAATCCGATTTCCATGGGCCAAACGGATGAATTGCACGGACATTCATCGTGAAAACACTGCTGTATATAGAGAGCGTGCAATTTCCCGGCAAGGAATTGTAAAGTGGTGTCAAAGTCCCGCCAAACATGCGAACTGCTGCAGCGATTCAAGTGGGAGGTTTGGCAACATCCTCCATACAGTCCCGACTTAGCGCCATGTGACTTTCATCTTTTCGGTAAGCTCAAAACGGAACTCGGTGGACAACGATTTTGAAACGATGAGGAGGTGAAAGCGGCTGTGACCGTGTGGTTACAAAACGCTGGAGAAGATTTCTATGCATCCGGAATCAAAAAGTTGGTTGATCGTTTGGATAAAAGTTTTGGGTCTCTTAGGGACTATGTGGAAAAGTGAACCTACATTGTATGCTGCTATAGCCATGTTGCTTTTGTATAGGTGGTGTAATAAATGGCCATATCGTGGAAGTGCAACTTACTTTTTGATCTCCCCTCATATTAAAACATGCATTTATTATTAAAGAGTCATTTGGAGTTGGATACCAGTTCCCTCGCTGTCAAAAACTAATCCACTGTTTTTTAATCGATTCTGATTCTGGAAATCTATGAAACGTGAAATTTCTGTCCGACTGTCTATTTACACATCCCAACAGAGAACAAATTGAAGGCATTACGACATAAAACAGGTTACAAAATCTTACAATATGTAGAATCGTTCTAAGCGGCTAGAATCTCGTCAACGAAATTCCCTGAGGTTCTCGCGGCAGGAAATGGCAGCTCGTTCCGCCGTGTTCTGTGGAGAAGGAATGGAAGATCCCACGCAAATTTTCAATTTTCCAAGGCATTTTTCTTAATAAAATATTGAGAAAAATCGAAAAATTTTGAATGATAAATATTCTATTAACCTGGATTAATGTTATGATGCAAAAAAAAAAAAAAATAAAGTCGATTTTTTCCGTGGAGTTTATCTTTAAAATATTTGGATAAATCTTTTGAGCATAGAAATAGAAGGATATTCCTACATTTATGCTCAAAGGATAAAACTTGTGTTTGGTCAAGAAATTGTAGAAGATTAAATGAAATTATGTTATTTGATATAATAAATAAGTAACTTTTTTAAATGGAACATTTTGTTTGTTGAGTTGGAAGAACGTTCCTAAGAACAACGGTGAGAAGCAGCTTTAAGAGCGCTGGACGTATTTGGTTAAATTAATTAATCTAATTAAATTCTGAAGGGAACCCAGAATTTCATTAGGAACAACCATTAAAAATCAAGTATTTATAAGCACTTAATTTGCTTTTGCAAATGCTGAGTTGTCCTCAGACAATTAAAGGTGAATCATTACGCTGTATGAAACTGAAAGCCAAGTTTACACAGGAAATAAGTATAAATGAATTCTTTATTCTTTTCATATACGGAGAATTTGCTTTTCACTCGGGTCATATGGAATGCTATTTAATATGAGGTTTCTTTTATATGGCTTATTCTATATTGGGAAATGTTTACTTCAGGAAAATAACCTTTAATAACAGGGATCATGAAAATTCAGTGAATTCAGATTATGCTTAGTAATTACTGGACTGATCATCAGTAATCAGAATTTTCTTGTTGATGAAAAAGCTCTTTTCCAATGGACTGGTATCATTAGAAGGAAATTATACATAATTAAATGGATGGAAAATTCATATAATTTATTTTCAAATGTCTCGCTCAGTTTTGTATTTATTTTTTTTCATTAACTTATTAAATTTTATTAGCTTTGGTACATTAATGAACCCGTAAGTTTTGTTAGTGAAGATATTAAAATAATAAATTTTAAGATTTATTTAGGAATTTTTTTTTTTTTTTTTTAAAAAAATACTGCGTCTTTGCTTCTTTCCACAATAATCCATATTAAACACATGGATTAACTTAGATAATTGAGCATGTGTAGCTTGGATAATAAGATACTTTAACACAGGTGCACACCCAGGTAAAGGGGGAGGGGGGCAGACTTAGAGGGTGTGTTCTTGTGCTATGGTATCTTAGCGAAAACCAGAATTTTTTTTCTCAAGAATCAATTTAATCTCAAGAAAATAAGTTATTTTTTTAATGAAGAATCTTAGTGATGGGCGGTTTTTCATTTTATCGGTTTCGGTATTTTACAATATAAAAACCGCAGTGTTCATTTTTTTTCATTTTTTTTTTTTTTTTTTTTTTTTTTCCCTTCCGTTATGTATTGCTATAGATCTAAACCCACTATGAAAGTCATTGTCCTTTTCATGTTTAAAAATTAGTGAAACAGAACATTTTCCAAGCAAAATAATTATTTTTTATTATAAAAAAAGTTTCTAAAAAATAGTAAAATAGGGTAACTTCAACCACGTGACTTTACCACCTCAGTGCGCAGCCATTTTGAAAGTCGACTTAGGCCAGGCGCGCACTGAGGTGGTAAGCAAGTGGAGTGGGAGTGAAGTGGAATTTTTAAACCTATGTAAACAAATGTGAACGCGCACATCAAGGTAAAGTGGAGTGGAAGTGGCGTGGCGCTAATCTGGTGCCACTCGTCTCCGACATGTTTTATTTTCGAGTGGCAGGTCATTTGGTAGTACGCTCGAATGCGAAACAGCAGTGTTTTGAGAAATTTGTGTCTTTCTTTTGAAGCACAGGACATAGTATTTCAAGTAATTTGCAAAATGTTTCTTTTTTCATTCGGTAAAAAAGTTTGAATTTATCATTTTTTTCTGTGATGATTTTGTGTATTAAAATTAGCAAGTTGCACAAATAACAGAGCATCTTCTTCTGAGGACGGCATACAAGTGGCAAGTCGGTGGCACGATATAATACTTGCCACTTCAGTGCGCGTTAAACCACTTCGGCACCACTTTGCCACCACTCCACTCCCACGCCACCTTGTTGCCACGCACCACTTCTTAACCACGCCACTGCCAGTTGTGTGCCTGGGCTTAGGACGACTAATAATGCTCTCTGCTTTCATCCAACACCACCTAAAGATAAGGCCTAAGCACGAAAATGTCATACATTAAATAATAGTAATTATTTACTTGTGAGTTCATCAACTTTCTGATGGTTTGGAGTGGAGAAATTCTCGATCTGCGGGCCAGGTTCCCGTCTCCCATTGGGCTTTCAACCGTGACAACTTGGTTGTCTTCTAGACACCTTGAGACAGCTTGGCTGTCCAGGTGTCTGTGATACCCCAATTGGTAGAGGCGTCGGCCGTGATAGTCGAGGTTCCTGGTTCAAATACAGATCGCAGAATTTTTCCCTTCCATTTTTCAATCAAAAAATGTCATACATCGTTACATCATCATGCGGAGTCATAATTTAGTGGTTATTATTGGTAGAAACGCGATTAAACATGACATCATATGATGATGTAATAATATTTGACTTTTTCGCGCTCAGGCCTTATCTTTAGTTGGTGTTGTTTCATCGTGTAACAGACATCCTGAAATTTAATGCAGAAGGTTTCAAAGTACAGGGTGACCAGAAAGAAACTGATAACATTGCACTCGTTCCAGAAAAACTCGTTTGGGTCATTCCCACATTTTGATTTTAGGATAGGTGAATTGGGCATTAGAATTAATGCACGTAAATTTTTTTACATAGTTATTACGCAATTGCAACAAAGTATACGAAGATGTCTAATCAACGAGAGGAAATTTTGACATTACATGGGCTAGGAAAAAGAATTTAAAATAGATTTGCTAAAACCGTTTTTGATATTTTTTTTTTTTTTTTGCTACTAGATCTTATTAAAAGAACTAAACCACAATTATTATTATTATTTTCTTTCTTTAGAACAGTCACGGTCGTCCAGAAGAGATGGTGGCAGCTGAAGCTCTAAGCAACCATTTGAGATGTAATAGCAGTTTTGTTCATGATTTGTTTCAAGCGTTGTATCGGTCATCATTAACTTGTCCAAAGTGCCAAAGCCGCAGCATTACTTTTGATCCATTTCTATGCGTATCAATACCTATTCCGCAGCGTCATCTCCATCCAGTTTTTGTTACCGTAGTTTATCTTAATCAACAACCAAAACAGGTACACTATGGAAAATCTGTAAAAATTGGGCTTTTAAGAATTATAAATTCATTTTATTCTTAGCTCTGTACTTATTTGCACTTCCTACAGGTTAAACTTGGTCTTAGTGTTAATTCTCAGGGTACAATTCAGGAACTTAGAGAAACTCTGGCTTCTGATACAGGGATTCCAAGTGATCGTGTAAGTAATTTTTAATTCTATTTAGATATATAAGGGTCGTACAAATGAAAACGAAAATTATTTATTTTATCCAAAGTGTATACAAGGAATTTAAAAATACTCCCCAAATGCGTTAAGACATTTATCCCACTGTGGAACAAGGCGTGGAATTCCTTTACGGAAGAAGTCTTTCGGTTGCATGTGGAACCATTCCAAAACCTCTTCCCTCACTTCAGCGTCCGACTGAAACCTGCGGCCTTTCACATGTTTCTTGAGATCTCCAAACACGGGAAAGTCACATGGGGATAAGTCAGGGCTGTAGGGTGAATGCTGCATTGCTTCCCAGTTGAACTTTTTGATGAGGTCTACTGTTGCTTCAAGGTGTGAGGATGCGCATTGTCGTGGAGAAGAAGCACTCCTTCTGTAACAAGTCCAGGACGCTTGCATTTGATTGATGCATGCAATGCCTTCAATGTTTCCCCATATCGTGCTGGGTTAACTGTGGTCAAGAAAGTCCAGTAAAATCGGGCCTTTGCGATAAAAAAACACGTTCAACATCACCTTCCTTCTCGCTATTCGGGATTGCTTTTTATTTTTTTCGGGAGTGGTGACCCATAATGCTCCCATTGACGACTTTGACATTTCCTTTCGGGCTGGAAATGAAAGCACCAAGTTTCATCCCCTGTAATGATTCTGTCGAATCAAATGTTGCAGGGACATGGCCATTCGAACTCCAAGTTGTTCTGATGTCAAATGATGCGGGACCCATTGTGCATTACAGATTTTTTCTGGGTCTGGAGGCAACTCAATGAGAATGCAATCAAGATTGCCTCATGCCCACAGTGAA
>JAHWFO010014065.1:82742-99900 GCA_023313115.1 Rhysida immarginata
CTCTTACGACCGTTAGCAATTTGACGTCATTCACCGAACTTTATTGTCACAGGTTGTATTAGTGAACCTTATAGTATAAAAACGTGATTGATTTTGCTACAGTAAGCTCCGTGTAATTCGAATCCAAACGGACCAACAAAAAAATTCGAATTTTACGATATTGGGTCATAATGTCCACTGAAATAGGCAAGAAGTCTGACTAACCCAAAGAGGACTTCCACAGTGAGCACAACCCCTAATTTATCTGCTTATATATACTTAAAGCGCCAATGGAAAGCTAGCGCCAAATCTCGAAAATTTTGGGAATGCATTTTGTCTCTAAAATGGGGCATACAAGCAAGTAATTTCACTGTAGGTCTCTTGGAACTCATGTTTTTATTGGCAAATAAATGTCTCGGGCGTGCCTTGTTAAATAATTATGTCTGTCTTGATTTAAATGTATAGTTACTGGCATAGACACCTGTAACAGGGAATTAGACATTTTCATGGCGTACTTAATTGATAATAATTTTAAATTTTCAAGAAGTTGTGTTTATTTTTGCTAGGTGGATTAAAAACTCAAAAGACATAATTGAAGAGCATAATAGTGTTAAGCAGTTAAAGAATCAACAAAATCAGCCTCTTTCTGCAACACTAAACGAGTGCTTTGAACTGTACACACAAGAGGAGAAGGTACGTAAGAGGATACTATTAAAGCATCTTCATTCGTTCAGGCAATAAGTTTCCGACATATAAAATCAAATTTTTATGGCTTTCAGTTGGGACCTGAAGACACTTGGATGTGTCCGAGCTGCAAGCAGTTGCGACAAGGCGTAAAAGAACTTGGTCTTTGGACTGTTCCTGATATTTTGGTGATCCATATGAAACGGTTCAGACAGGTAACATTCAGCCTCTCAAGCAAGAGGATTTGTAAAAATAGAATATACAGGGTGTTTCAAAATTATGTACAATAAATTTAGTGACAGATTCTTCAGGTCAAAAGAAGAGGAAAATGTTCTATATCACTTTGTCTGGAAACGATTTGTTTGCGAGTAATCCAATATGATAGAGTAGGGAAGCACTGTAGTTAGCGGACGATATTTTAGCAGTTCCAGTGTTTCGACCCAACACTAGGTTGAGTGGTTTGTTCCATTTAAACCTACTTTAGGGTTGTTCCATTAGTTGTGTACGCTTGTTTCCATTACTGTACATCCACTAGGAATAGCAATTTCAGAACGTTTGCGTGCTTTGACATACGCATTACGATTTACGTAAAAAAAAAAGTCATGTACACGTATTCCAGTGCAGAATACACTGACATGCACCTAATGTATGGTCTTGCGGACGGAAATGCTGTGGAAGCAAGAAGACTCTACCAAGAACGCTTTCCGAATAGACGTTTGCCAAATAACCGAACATTTGTATCTGTCGACAGACATTTGAGGAAGCGTGGTTCCTTTTGCCGTCAAACAGGACAAGGGCGGCCTGTAGCACATTCTCCGGATGAGGTGGATGTGATAATTGACATCATACATGATGAACCACAGACAAGCACCCGTCGTATTTCTTCCGTGGTACACATTCCGCACTCATCTGTTTGGTGCATTCTTCACCGTCAGCTTTTGCATCCATACCATCTGCAACTGGTTCAGGCACCGAACCCAACGGACTATCCACACCGACAACGATTTTGCCAATGGATACAACGTCATCATGCTGCAGACCCTAGTTGTCTCAGCCAGATACTTTTCACGGACGAAGCAACCTTCACCCGGACAGGAATCGTAAATTCTCACAACCAGCACCATTGGGCAGATGCTAACCCACATGTCACCAGAGCTCAAGCGCATCGAGAGCGTTTCTCCGTGAACATTTGGTGTGGAATTGTCGGAAATAACTTAATTGGCCCTTATGTGTTGCCGTCATGATTGACTGGGCGGACGTATCTTTTGTTTCTGCAGAATGCATTGGCAGAATTACTGGAAGATGTTCCTCTTTTGATAAGATCTAACATGTGGTTCATGCATGATGGCGTTCCAGCACATTTCAGCCATGTTGTGCGAGCACACCTTAATGCTGCATACACGAATCGGTGGATAGGTCGAGGTGGACCGGTAGCCTGGCCTGCAAGATCACCCGACCTTAATCCCTTGGACTTTTTTCTGTGTGATCATGTGAAAACGATTGTCTACAGCACAGAAGTTCCTAACATTATGGATCTGCGACAATGAATTGAAAATGCATGCCAAACTGTTCGTAATGCTGGCGACGAAGTCTTCCATGACATCAGACGGTCGCTCGTGCAACGAGCTGGTGGCGGGCACTTTGAACAATTCCTGTAATTTGGAGCCACGGGTTTAGTTGGCTGTATCGCGTAAATATATCGTTTCCAGACAAAGTGCTATAGAACATTTTCGTCTTCTTTTGACCTGAAGAATATGTCCCTAAATTTATTGTACATAATTTTGAAACACCCTGTATATTTACATGAACGTCTCCCTGTAATGAAACAAACATGGCCATTATTTTTCTCTTACAGACTGCAACACAGCGGACAAAATTAGAAACACTCGTAGATTTTCCTATTACTGGCTTAGACATGAGCCCTCACATCGTTAGTCGTCCTCATATCAATCATCATTTCCATGCAAATGGATTCAATTCTCTCAGTTATTGGTCACCGTGGCGAAGGCATCAGCGTGGTTTATCGAGGCGAGAAGATAATCTCTTTGATTTGTATGCAGTGTGCAATCATCATGGAAACATGCAGGGTGGTCATTACACAGGTGAATATGGTTGCCGTCCTTGAATATATGGATCCATGTCTCTATCTATCTTTTGGAGGAATGATACATTATTTTTTAATTTCACACTATCAGCTTATTGTAAGAATCCAACAGATGGGAGTTGGTATCTTTTTGACGATGCTAAAGTTCAGAAATTGGATGACGACACAGGCATTGTTTCAGCTAATGCTTATATTTTATTTTATCAGCGTAGTACTTTACTTAATTCAGGTAATTGAATCATTTGACGTTTAATTTTTATTTTTAACTCCAATTTAGTTTCCAGCTGTCAATCCCCTTTATTCCAACTACTTCTTTACGAGAGTTAAATCAAATGGAAAGATTTTACTTGAACCCCACTTGCTGCCATCTATTGACGCATTTCAACCTTACACTGTCGTATCACTAAATTATGACCACCTGCTTAGTCATGGGAGTAACCACCCTTCGCCACTATAACTGCTGCTAGGCGTCGTGGCATGGATGCAAGAAGCACGTGGTATGTGTCCGATGGTACGGCAGTCCATTCCGCTTGAAGCGCTGTCCACAGAGCTTCGAGAGTCATAGGTGGAGGGTCCAGCTGCCGTACATGGCGATCAAGGTGCTCCCACAGATGTTCGATTGGATTGATGTCCGGCGAATTAGGGGGCCAATCCAGAAGGAGACGTGCCTTGTGGCATGGTCCATTGTCCTGCTGGAACACACCTTCACATTGTGGGAACATCGTGAGCATGTGCAGATGCACCTGATCCGCTACAGTTGACAGATAGCTATAGGCATTCAAATAGACGAATCAGTGGATCTAACTGCTCTCAACGGAAGATCCCCCCCACATGCACGCTACCCCCACCAGCTTGTTTCCGGCCCACAGTAGCCTCCTGCAGTCTCTTCTTGTGGCATTCACGACACACTCGCCATCGCCCGTCAATTTTATGGAGCAAAAACCTTAACTTGTCGGAGAAGGCAACCTTAGCCCACTCGTCTGTGGTCCAATGGCGGTGCTCACGTGCAAAGTCTAGGCGTCGTTGCCGATGACCCCTGGTCAGCATGGGTGCAGCAACCATGTGTCAACTGCTCAGGCCCATCCATAGCAGGGTGCGTTCGACGGTAATGTCGGATACACGTCTGTTGGCACCGCTGTTGAATCTGGTGGTCAGTCGACGGACTGTGGCTCTCCTGTCACCGTTTACGTGTCGTCGTAGGCGCCCCTCACCCCGTCGATTGATGGCTCGTGATATTTTACAATGATGGTGTCGGGACGTGATTTCTGTCCTTGCTGTCCACTCTTTGTACACCTTCTCTACAGCCGACTGTGAACAGTTCACAAATCGCGCCGTTTCGGAGATGGTGGCACCCTTGCTGCGATAAAGTGAGAAAAAAAATTTTTGGTGCCTCTCATTAAAATAGGAATTCATGAAATTATAAAAATGCAAAAGTATGGCAGAGCGTAATTTTTTAATTTTAAATTTTAATATTAAACGCCCACTGCCTTTTTTTTAAACCTATTATCATCCGTTTTTGGGTGTCCGTTAAATCCGGACGTTTACCCATCTTGAGGCTCGTGCACCTGCCGTTTGATGCACCAGCTTTAAAGCTTTCTCGGCTTGTTACGCAAATTTTGCAATGTGTAATCGTTGTTGGGGTGAACCATGCGTGTGCCTTGAAGGGGTGCTGGTCATAATTCATTGATATGACAGTGTATTACAGTGGTGGCTCATAACGAACCTAATTCGTTAGTAGGCGAAGTTCGTTATGCGAGACTCTTTTTATATAGTTCCTATTAAGCCTGTTTGTATTTGCATCATAGATTTCCATCTTCTTGTGACTGTAGATTTATTTGTGCTTTCATCACCCCTTGATTTTTGAACATGTGAGTGCATGTGACCACAACAAAACGAGCACGTTAGAGTGCACGTGCTTGGTTCGTTATGTGGAACACGGTTTAAAGTGTGAGTCGATTTTCGCTCTGAAACCGCCTTCGTTATGCAAGGTACCACTGTTCATGTATCAGGTCGTTGAATATCAATGTCGGATTTCGGGTTGGTTCCACGCTTCAGCACGGTTTCCACGTTTAGCCCAGAGATAAACCTATCAGCGACCAGCTGCCTGAAATTTGCATGTCTGCGATGATATTTAATAACGTTTGAACCCAAGCGAAGATAGTCATGACTTCAGATGAATTACGTGTTCAGCTGAATCGCAGCTGAATCATACTGCATCCAATGCCTCTCGAAACATCAGTAAGGTATCGGTGTAGGCACCATAAACGAACAAAAATTCTGGGCGGGAGTGATGGAGCTAGCAAACGAGCCATGCAGCAGACCGCCCAACATGTTGAATGATGCTGATCTGAAACGATCTGTGGAAGAGGGCCCATCTAAAACTGTATACGGGATCATGCTGTATCAGCGTCGACTGTCAATAGACACCTTAGGACCATGGCCAAGGTGAAAAAGCAGGACAAAACGGGTCCCACATGAACTTACGGAAAACCAAAAAGAGCGTCGGTTGGAGGTGTGTACGGAATTGCTTTTGCACCATGAAGAAGCGGGGATTCTTGATTGCATTGTCACCTATACGACAATAGGAAGCGGTCAGCACAGTGGCTGGATACTGATGAACCCCCGCGACAGTTCCCTAAACCCCTGTTGCACCCCAGGAAGCTCATGGTTACAGTTTGGTGGAACATCCTTGTGCAGTGCATTACAGCTTCCTGCAGTAGGGGAAGACCATCACCGCTGTGATCTACTGTCGTGAACTGCATCATCGTATGCACACAAAACTGTCAGCAACAACCTGCACTTGTGCATCGCAAAGACGTCCACAGGTTGCACGAAGGACCGTGCAAGCGCTACAGGCTCTGGGCTACGAGGTGCTTCCACACCTCCCATATTCTCCGGACCTCTCCCCTATTGGCTACCGTCTTTTCCGCAATTTTCTCTGGAGGAAAACACTGCTACCCAAGCAGACGTCGAAAACGCATTCCTGGAGTTTATCGAGCCCCGTGGCTATGGATTCTATCGAAGAAGGCTCGAGAAGCTGCCAAATCATTTGCAACAATGTTTGGATTGCAATGGGGGGTTATTTCGAATAGCACGTGTGAAGGTGTCCTTTCTAGAGGGCCATTAGAGATGACCTCTGCAATCCGACATTTGATATGCAACGACCTGATCTTTGGTGGGGGTGGAAAAAACCCCCCATGAAATTTGAGATATTGGCCGTCTTTACACTAGAATGGTGAGACCGGACAAGGTACACTTTGAGTACGGAGTCCGAAAGACGACCATTCCACACAAATACGCAGAACGAATCGATCAGTGCGGAATACAGATCATTCGATACCCGATCCGTATCGTGAACCGGGAACGGTTTGTGATTGGCTCAAATAGGTCACGTGAGGATTCAAACCAAAATGGCTACTCCACCACCGCACGGCGACTCGTCTAACATGGGAAATGTTGGAAATTGAAGAGTTATTGAGTATTTGGAGTTTCCCAGAATGGGAAACGTATCTTCGAGAAAATCGATTCTGTTCTGCGTTGCAGCCCGACTGCTAATGGAACGTTGGTGATGGAATCCGGCAATCTCAGGTTAGTTATGTTTAGGAGTTGCGTTCCGTTCTCACATCATACCGTTCTAGTGTAAAGACGGCCATTGAGGCTTTGATTGTACCCAAGATTCGAGTGATTACTTAACATTAGTAGTTTTTGACATGACGAAACATATAACTCTCTCTCTCTTTCTTTCCGTCTTTTTTGCTCTTCCTTTCCCGCTCTGTATAATTTGCTCCTCCCTTCTTTCCGAATGAGCGACTCGTTTGATTGATTTTTATTTTTTATTTTTTTTTATTACAATTAAAAAATTGATTGAATTTTAAAAGTTCATTTGTGTACATTCTTCCCCCATTTGCAAGGTGGTTCAGTGTCATCATCATCATCCTCATCTGGGGGTTCTGAGCATTGGGTCTATCGGATGCCATCCTTCCATTTTGCTTCTCCAAAATTCAGTAAATCACAGGATAATCTTGTTTCGATTGGTAAGTTGCACTGAATCAAGAAGTCTCCTGTTGTTTAACGTCGTTCTTAACTTTTACATTTTAAATTGGTTTAGTTTAAGCAAAATTTCTTTCTGTACGCTCTTCGGTTTTCTTGTAAACTGACAAGGGAACCATCCGAATCTGATTCTCGCAGTTTCAAATTCTGTTGAAATGTTTTATTCACCTAAAGTTACTGATTAATCTTATCAAATAAGAAGTCGCACAATTTTTGTTTTTTCTATGTGCCACAAAATGAAACCGAACTCTTTGTTTGCATGCAAGCATAAGGTGCGTCCAATAAATATAGAACCACCCATGAAAATGCAAATAACTCTTACATTTTTTAACACAATTACAATACTCATTTCCAAAAAAGTTGGGACAGTGCAACATATAAGAAGAACTCCAACACATTTGTTTGGATTATTGTATTGCCGTTTATTTTAGCACATTACAATACATAAACGATAAATTAGGCATGGGATCACATATCTTGTATGCTTAAAGAAAGATACAGGTGGTTTTCCTGTTTGGCACGTGCAACACACTCCCAAAAAAGTTGGGACAGCACGGCGTTTACCACCTCTCCTCTTGATGACACACTGTACTCTTCTGGGCATTGATGACACCAATCTTTCTAACACCGTAACCGGAATTCTGTCCCATTCCTGTTGGATATAGGTTTTCAGCTGTTCAACTGTCCGGGGTCGTCGCTGTCGTAGTTTTCGTTTAATAATACGCCAAACGTTTTCTATAGGCGACAGATCCGGGCTGCAAGGGGGCCAATCCGACATACGAATGCGCTGCCGACGTAGCCATGCAGAAGTTATGCGCGCTGCATGCGGTCTGGCGTCGTCTTGTCGAAATATACACTGACGTCGTCCAAACAGGCGCCTCTTATATGGCACCATAGCTTGTTTCAGGATCTGTATATACGCTTCAGCATTGACTGTGCCATTGCAGATGTGCAAGTCTCCCGTTCCATGGCCACTAATACAGCCCCAGACCGTGACAGACGGTGGTTTCTGTACCGAACGCCTGTAGCACGTGGGAATATCCTTTTCGTCTTTGGTCCGGAGTGTACGGCGTCCATTATTTCTGTAAACAATCGTAAAGGTTGATTCATCGGACCACAATAGGTTCTTCCAGCGTGCTTGGGACTGATTGCGATGGGCTCGAGCCCATATCAGACGGCGACGTTGCTGTCGTTTGTTGATGTATGGCTTCCGTCGTGCACAGTATAAGTTATGTTTGCATTTGTGGATGCACCGGCGTACAGTATTCGACGATAATGGCTTCCCGAAGAAATCGCGGGCCCACGTGGCTATGTCCGTAATCGCAGCATTCCTGTGCGTGACGCAGTGACGTCGGAGGATCCGAAGAGCTCGAGCATTCAGAATAGGTTTTCTACCTTGGCCTTTCCGAACTGTGATCTCACCACTATCTCGGCAGCACTCGATAATATTATGTACTGTAGATGATGACAGGTTAAATCTTCTGGCTATTGCACGCTGAGAAACGTTGTTTGTGAATTCTCGAATGATTCGAACACGAAGGTCTTCGCTAACTGGCTTGCCTCGACCCATCGTTCCGAATAAGTTACCTGAACGACGGATGGCAACTGTTATTTATACGGAATGTAGTACGACGTCGTCATTCTAGATTATTCCCGAACAATTGGGAAGGTTCCACTACTAACAGCGCTTTCTACAACGTATGTCCCTACTATTTTGGAACGTGTTGCAACACCCCCATTCAAAATGAACGTCCCGGCCACAATACAAAATGTTTTGGTGCACATAGTATATTTATGTCATTTCATAAGCGTATCTGCTATTTTGTATTCGCGAGAAAGTTTTGTTACATCATCCCTTTTTGTTTTTTCGTTATATTTTGCACGGTCCCAACTTTTTTGGAAATAAGTATTGTAAATAACAATTTATTTCTTGTTTATAAATGACAGTGTGAGCATGTTGACACAATGTAATGAGAAAATAAGAAATAGAAAGAAAAATAAACTGAAAAAGGTAGATTTTGCATTGTAAAACGTCTTGAACCACGTTTTTAACAACGCCCAAAGCCAAATCTCTATCGGATTTTGAGAAGGGTCAAATTCGTGCTTTACGTGATTGTGGCAATTCTGCAAGACAAATTGCAAATGCGTTAGGTAGATCGCACAATGCGGTGCTGAATTATTTGCGTTTAGGTGATCGGTATGGAGTAAAGAAGTCAACAGGCAGGCCGCAGAAACTTACACGACGCCAGAAAAGAATCATTGTGTGCGAAATAAGTGGAAACAATGCTTCTTTGCGATCTCTTGCGAATTCTCCAAACTTTCCTGTTTGCAAAATGTACAATTGCCAATGTAGTACATCAGTCTGGCAATGTGGTATTCAAGAAGAGGAAGCCACGACCTATTCTGAAATCTTGTCACAAAGAAAAGCGCCTTATTTGGGCAAGGGAAAAAGTGCAATGGGGGAAGAAGTTCAGGAACGTGGTGTGGAGTGATGAAAAAAGATTAAATCTAGACGGGTCGGATGGATTCCAGTACTACTGGCATGACATTCGCAAAGAGGAACAATTCTTCTCTAAAAGGCAACGAAGTGGTGGCAGTCTAATAGTGTGAGGTGCATTGGATTTTATGGAAGATCAAATTTGGCTTTTGTCGACGGACGAATGAATGCAATTAAATACCAACAAATACTTGAAACAAATTTATTGCCATTCGGGGAGAGAATGGGAGGACGTTACTGGGAGTTCCAGCAAGACAACGCTCCTGTTCACAGTGCAAAAAGCACTCGACAATGGTTTCACCAAAAAGGGATCAAAGGGATGAACTGGCCACCAGTTTCTCCCGACCTAAACCCAATGGAGAATGTTTGGGGTAGCTTGGCACGAGCAGTTTACAAGGGTGGAATACAATATGCAAATGTTGACGATTTGAAGAGGTCTGTTGTTGAAGAACGGGAAA
Organism: Rhysida immarginata; assembly: GCA_023313115.1. Classification (NCBI taxonomy): domain Eukaryota; kingdom Metazoa; phylum Arthropoda; class Chilopoda; order Scolopendromorpha; family Scolopendridae; genus Rhysida; species Rhysida immarginata. The sequence goes on from JAHWFO010014065.1 coordinate 92,515, forward strand.
AATTGGACGAAGAAGTGTTCAAGAAACTTGTTGAGACAATGCCAACCCGAGCTATAAAAGTTCTGGAAGCTCAAAGCTTTGTGGTTTTATAATTTTTGGACAGACAAAATCTTCCTTTTTCAGTTTATTTCTCTTTCTATTTCTTATTTTATCATTACATTGTGTCAACATGCTCACATTGCATTTTCATGGATGGTTATATATTTATTGGACACACCTTACATTGGAAGCGGTGGCAGGGCTTAATGGCGCTAGCACTTCGTTCAGCCTGGAAAATTTACAAGATTACCGAAGCAAAATGTTACGTCACCCCTTTGCAAAAGATTGGCGTCTACTTTTTCTTCGTAGGAAGTAGTTCCATTGGTTTCATTGAAATGAATTCATGCATACACCACTTCACTTATCGGAGTAACAATGGAGTCTTCATATGGCTATGCATGTGCAAACAAAGAAGTCGTTTCGTTTTTGTGGCTTATTTCGAAAGAAACAAAATACAGTAATCGCTCAGTATCCGTAGTCTGACCATCCGCGGTTTCAAGTATCCACGTCAAATCTTTTGCATACTTCACCCTTCTTAAGGAATGGGAAATTTGCATATCCGCATTTGTCCTGGGCTATTTTTATCGACGTCCCCTTTTTGCATGCTGTCTTGTAGGGAATTTCCCACTTTTTGCATGAGAAAATGTATTCAATGCAATGAAATTGTCCCACCCACAAGGATTTATCCGAACGAGCCAAAAGTAGGTATACAGCAAGAGATACATCTGAACACACCTTTATTACGTTATGGAGCCAAGACCTGCACTCGTTTGTACAGGGTGTCCCAACGGAAAGCGGCATCGGTAGATTGTGGTACCACCTCTAGCGGCGACGCATTTTCCAGCCGCAGGTGTAGGTGATCATGCAGGTGGCGAATGTCGTCTTGGGGTACGTCTGCCCAGGCCTGGTGAATCTACTGTGTCAGTTCATGGAGATTGCGGGGTGATCGTAAATGATGTCCCACCATGTCCCACACGTGCTCAATTGGCAATAGGTCTAGGGACCTCGCAGGCCACGGCAGGCAGTTGACATTATGCAGACATGCTATGCCCATGTTTGCCGTGTGTAGTCTGGCGTTATCCTGCTAAAAGACTGCGCCAGGTACGGCGTGCAGAAAGGGCAGTAATACGGGCTGCAGAATTTCTGTGACGTACCGTGCTGCTGTCAGGGTGCCTTGGACGGTGACGAAAGGCATTATGGTATCGTAGCGGATGGCACCCCAGACCATGATCCCGGTAGTTGGGCCACGATGGCGATACCGGATGCATTATTCATTGGTTCCAATGGTCTGCGCCACACCCAACCGCGTCTGTCGTCGGTGTCCAAACAAAAGCGGGATTCGTCGCTGAAGACCACTGGGCGCCATTCCATTCACCAGCCCACCCGTTCACGACACCATTGCAGTCGTAGCGTGCGGTGCTCAGGTGTCAAAGGCAGACACAACAATGGACGCCTGGCAGACATTGTCGCGGCATGTAACCGGCGTGCTATTGTCGCTATTGACACTGGAGGAGTACCGGGAATAGGGATGTCGCACAGTTGCCGCAGGGTGATCACAGAATCCGCCTATCGGTACGAGCTGATGTGCTTCTCCGGGCCCCAGAGCCTGGTCTTCTGGCACGTGTGCCTTCCTCTCGCCATTGCTCCAACATCGACCTACTGTCCTTGTGTCCCGCGACAAATGGACAGCAATCCGTCTGGTTGACCATCCAGCCTCGGAGAGGCCAATAATCCGACCTCGTTCAAAGTCCGTTAATTGCCGTGGTCGCGGCATTGAGACCGTTTGTGCGGATTACAGTACTGTACGTTCACGAGGCAGTTGCTTCCTCCCTGCTGCATGGAACGTCTCGCACAGGTGTCAACTGATGAGCCTATACAGGCACCCGGACATCCTCTATCAACCCAAATGGTCATGTCCCGTGAGCATGCATCTAATCGTTTGCTAGTCGGAGGTAGACGAATCTGCCCACTAAATATGGATAAGGTTGGATAACTCCTTGTTGGTGAGGCAACGGTTTATTCAGCTTAATAAAAGATTGATGAAAAATAGGAAAGAAAATTACACAGCCTGGATTCGAACCAGGAACCTTCGGCTCGTGCTGCCAACATGCTAACCAATTGCATCACTGCAGACATGAAATCATTATGCTTTGCCATGCAATGAATGTGTTGCTATGCTTTTCCAGCGCCGTCTGGTTCATACACAACATTACACTAAAGAGCCAAAACATTATGACCAACCCCACATTGGTGAATGAACTCGTCTGAATCACATGGAGGGCACTAATTAAGTGGGGATGTAGGGAATCAGTCCTGCACTTAATTTTGCGAGTAATTGGAAAGGCTGTTGATCTAAGTGAAGTTGATAGAGGTTAGATTGTAATGGCCCGAAGATTCGGAACGAGTATCTCCGAAACTGCACGACTGGTAGGTTGTTCACGATCTGCCGTTGTTAGTATTTATGCAAAGTGGGTAAATGACGGTGAAACCAGCAGTAGACGCCAAGGCGTTGGACGCCCACGCGTCATCAAAGAAAAAGGACGTCTGAGACTGTCCCGCTTGGTAAAGCAAGATCGGCGCCAGACAGTGGCTCGGGTGATAGCCCAATACAGTGCAAGTGTTTCGAAACGAACAGTTCAGCGGACACTGTTGGATATGGGCCTGCGCAGCAGACGTCCCAGTCGTGTGCCTCTGTTGACCAAGCGTCATTGTCAACTATGCCTACAATGGGCCCGGGAACATCGAGACTGGACCATGGATAAGTGGAAGAGAGTTGCCTGGTCGGATGAATCACGATTTCTTACTCATCACGTCGATAGTTGTGTCAGGGCTGGTAGTGGCGGTATTATGCTTTGGGGGATGTTCCTATGAAAACTGTGGACTATCTGAACATCATTGTGGACCAGTTGCACTATTACATGGCGTCTGTCTTCCCAACTGGAAATGGAATCTTCCAGCAGGACAACGCCCCATGTCACAAGGCTTGAATTGTGTTGGAGTGGTTCGAGGAGCATAAGGACGAATTGCAGTTAATGTCCTGGCCACCTAACTCGCCGGATCTTAATCCAATAGAGCACATTTGGTAGCTCAGAGCTCGAACATCGCGATGTCGGAATATCTCGACTTTCCGTACACTGCTTAGACATTTGGTACAACCTGTCTCTAGTCATTTACCAAGAACTTGTGGCATCCATGCCAAGACGAGTTGCAGCTGTTTTGCAGGCCAAAGGTGGTGCAACGCGTTATTGAGTGGGTGGTCGTAATGTTTTGGCTCGTCAGTGTACTTCTGTCTCATTTCGTTGTTGAGCTATAACGTTTCAAAGAGTGTATACATCAATTTGGGACACTCTGTATATCAATTTGATTTGAAACTGTGAGATTCCCATTTGAGCGGCCACTTTATTAGGTGGTACATCCCAAGGTAATCTAGAATAACAGGTAGGTCCAATTTGTGAGAAGTGCTTAACGCGCATGCGTATTGTGACGTCACTGGATGACTTATGGTGTTACTTAATGTTAACTATGCGCACATCTCGCGATGACTGATCATGCGACCAGGGTAAATGAATTTATATTTTAAAGACACCCCCCTTCTAACGAACTGATATACGAGGCCTGTGAGAAAAGTATCCGACCTTATTTTTTTTTGCGAAAACCTGATGGATTTGGATCACGCGCGCTTGCATGAGCCGACCTTGAACCTTTGTGCGTATGCGTGAATTTTTTCCCGCCTCTCAATAGCGTCAGTTGCTGGCAATCGGCATTAGAGGGAGGTAGTGTGTTGTGCTCTCGTCGGTTTTTGATTTGAGGGAAAATAACGAAACGACTGGAGCAGCGTTACTGCATCAAATTTTGCCAGAAACTGGGCGATAACCAGGTGGAAACCATCCGGAAGATTCAGACGGCTTTCGGTGACGATGCTATGGGCATCACACAACCGGTCGGCCATCAGCATGCCGAAATGACCAGGTCATTGCCAAAGTGAACGCTGTGGTGATGCGGGACCGTCGTGTGACTATCCGAGAAGTTGCGGAAGAGGTGGGCATCAGTACGTTTTCGGCACATTCCATTCTGACCGAAGATTTGGCCACGAAGAGAGTGGCGGCGAAATTCGTGCCGAAGCTGCTGACGGCGGAGCAAAAGCAACTTCGTGTCGACGTCTCACAGGACATGCTGGCCTCCGCAAACAGTGATCCCGACTTCATGAACACCATAATCACCGGTGACGAGTCCTGAGTGTACGGGTACGACCATAGCATCGTCACCGAAAGCCTCCAAATCAAAAACCGACGAGAGCACAACACACTACCTCCCTCTAATGCTGATTGCCAGCAACTGACGCTATTGAGAGGTATGAAAAAATCATGCATACGCACAAAGGTTCAAGGTCGGCTCATGCAAGCGCGCGCGATCCAAATCCACCAGGTTTTCGCAAAAAAAAATAAGGTCGGATACTTTTCTCACAAGCCTCGTATACCCCTTTTTCTATTTAGTCACAGTAAATTTCACTTACCTTAGTCGCATGATCAGTCATCGCGCGATGTGCGGATAGTAGTTAACATTAACCCTGTGTTCATATTAAAAAGAAATACGTAAATACATTTTGCAATAATTATACACTATATGATCAAAAATATCCGGACACCCCTCACGGATCATCGATTGGCCCAATGTCACATGATAATGACTTGCACATCATTTAAATAGCTTCCCACACCTTCAGACACAACTCTGCTTGGGCATTGGCAAGAATGGGTCGTTCGGCAGAGCTCAGTGAGTTCCAACGTGGAACCATCGTTGGACGTCACCTATGCGGCAAGTCCGTGCGTGACATTTCCAGCCTTCTTCAGATACCCAAGTCAACAGTAGGCGATGTCATTATGAAATGGAAGACCCGGGGATCAACAACAGTTCAACAACGAACCGGTAGACCCAAGAAACTAACGGACAGAGACTGTCGAGTGCTTCGTCGTGTCACCCGCAGCAACTGGAAGTCCTCGGCAGAAAAAATTGCCACAGAGTTTCGAATTGCCTCTGCAAACGATACCAGTACCATGACAATTCGTCGGGAACTGCACACGATGGGATTCCATGGCCGTGCTGCTGCCCACAAGCCCCACATCAGCAGGGTCGACGCCAAGCGACGTCTGGAGTGGTGCAAAGCCCACAGAAACTGGACAATGGACCAATGGAAACGTGTAATGTGTACAGACGAATCTCGCTACACACTCTGGCAATCCGACGGACGAGTTTGGGTTTGGCGCATACCTGGAGAACGCTTCTTACCTGAGTGCACAGAGCCCACAGTCAAGTTCGGTGGAGGAGGAGTCACGGTGTGGGGCTCATTTTCACGGTACGGACTGGGCCAGCTCGTTCCTGTGCAAGGAATCATGAACTCCGACCGTTATCTGAATGTTTTGGATAACTGTGCACTTCCAACGTTGTGGCAATTTTTCGGAAAGGGGCCATTTCTCTACCGACACGACAATGCTCCGTGCCACAAAGCGAGGCGTGTACAGCAGTGGTTTGCGGACTCAGGGGTCGAAGAAATGGGTTGGCCGGCACAAAGTCCCGACCTCAATCCTATAGAGAGTCTGTGGGATGAATTGGAAAGACGCTTGCGGGCCAGATCACATCAGCCAACTTCTGTACCTGAACTAATTCTCGCTCTTCGGGAGGAATGGAGGAACATTCCGGAAAGTGCCTACCAACATTTGGTGGAAAGTCTTGCCCGAAGGGTGGAAGCTGTGATTCGGGCAAAGGGATGTGCAACGCCCTATTGATTTCCATGAAATCGTGGCTAGAGCGCAAATGTGCATGTGTCCGGATATTTGTGATCATATAGTGTAAGTCTCTCCTTAAGAAGGCATTATTATTTACTTAAAATAAATAGTATGAACGAGTCCTCAAGTGTTGCTATCGCACGATTGTTCGTATTGCCGCTATCCACAGGTTTCGATGTCATCCACTGACGGCAAACCGACCCCCCACCTTGTTCTAGGTCGCCTTGGGTCCATCCTAATTTAAACAATGAATTTCACTTTTCTTTTGTTTTGGCCATTTAGACAGCCCGGATGAGAACCGAGAATCCAAATTGCCAAACAACATCCGAGGGACTCGGATGTACAGGTCGATGGGGGCAGGCGTAGGCAATCACAACAAACCGAGCCAAGATCCCGTCGACATGGAGCCTGCTCATTATTCCGACGGCGAAGAAGAGAGCTATAGTAAGATGTACATCACAGAATCATGTGTTTGATTGTTGTCGTTTCAGTGCCAGACATAGACATCAAGAAACAACAACCCCTTTTCGTGCATCTCGTATATCAACCAACAACATTCCTTTTTTTTTCGTTTAATTTAAATGATTACTAGCGTTATTCACTGTGATGAGACTGTTGATGAAAGGGGGGAACTCTTCTGATAGAAAGGAAATAATGATGATAATAATCTATCGATTTTCTTGTTTTTACAGAGAGAAATTGCAATTACTTGACTGCTGTGATAAAATATTCATATGTTGCCTCTGCATCAAGTTTATATTCTCTACTACTACGTTAATTCAAATGAAATTATATACAAGTGATCAAATTTCACCTCCCCCGCCCCCCCGTTTACACTTAATCATAACAACAACAACAACAACCAACTTTGGTATAAAAGGAAATCCATATTTTTTCTACCACAAAATGTTGATAGTGTAAAATAAATTAAGAAAATAATATCGAGAAATATTGTAAAAAAAAAAGTTTATATTAATAAATAAATAAATACTTAGTTACCTCATAAATATATCAAATTCACTTTTGTAAAATAAAAATACTTTCGTAAAAAAGTTCAGAAAACAAAATACAAAACGGAATCGGTTCGATAGTTACAAAGAAATCGCATATACCATTTATCGAACCGCAAAACCGGTCCGCAAGGATTTCTCGAGATATAAATGGTTTGTTTCTTTTGTATCATAATAGCGTTCAGTTCAGTTCCATTTGTAAATACAAAGCATCGACGGCCGTTAGCTTCGTGATAAAATTATTATTTTCGAAGAAACAATCGTATTACTTTTCGAAAGCAAGAACTTTTATTATCGTATCGATTGTAAAGTAAATAGGTATCTGCCAAAGACAATCTATCTTGCCACTGCCGATGAGGTAGACGGAATCATTAAACGTTTAAAACTAAAATACAAATCAAAGGGTTCACAAGTATGATGCGTTTATTATTATTTGAAACAAAAGACCGAGTATGTTAATTTATGTTGAAAGCTCTTTTATGTTATGTAAGATGAATCGGTCCTGTGGTTCCATTAAGCTATGTGCCGAAATGTATAGTGCTGAAGAGGGAATG
>JAHWFO010014065.1:139900-178660 GCA_023313115.1 Rhysida immarginata
GAGGTATGCTGTGCCATCCAGACATTGTTCAACACGTATTAACAGACCCAACGCATGCCAGGAAAACATTTCCCAGATCATAACACTGCCTGCACGGGCCTGAAGGGTTGTACTCGTGCATGCGGGGTCCATGCTTTCGTGTTGTTTCCGCCAGATTCTCATGTGGCCGTCTGCATGATGTAACTGGAATCGTGACTCGTCAGATCACATGATTTGCTTCCACTGCTCGATAGTCCAGTCCTTGTGCTCCTGAGCGAATTGGAGTCGTTTCCACTTGTTGGCTGCAGACAGCAAAGGTGTGCGGCTTCCGTATCCCGTACAATGCAGTGTGCGGCGGACAGTGCATTCAGAGACCGTTTTGGAAAACCCCTGATTAAGGTCAGCAGTGATTTGATGCACAGTTGCCCTTTTGTTATCCTTATCAGTCGTGACAGTCTCCATTCTGTCCGATCATCAAACATCGGCAGGTGGCCACAACGCGAACGTTCAGACCACGTCTTCCGGCTAGCCGTCCCGTCTTTAAATACTTTAACGACGGCTGCTCTTGAGCACCCCATGAATGCTGCTGTTTCACTGATACTCGCTCTATAGCTCCGAGCACCTACAATCATCCCGCATTCAAAGGCTGTTAAATCGCGTATTTTACCCGTAGTTGAAGAATGGAACACGTCTACTGTTGTCAACTACACTCAGCTTCCTTTTTTACATTGTGGCAACGTCTGTGCGTGCATTTGCATAAACATGTCAGGTGGTCATAATAATATGCTCACTCAGTGAATATTGTAAATTATAATTAAATAATTTGCATCATTAGACATCTCTGTTGCAGTAAGCAAATCTTTAAGAACATTCCATCACATTTTAAGAATATGCGGTATTTATTATTATTAAAATTTTTAAGATGGCGGTGCCGATGAACGAAAGGCTGTGCACTGAATATCCTAATATGTCTGTGCAACGTTTTTTCAAATCAATTCCTGTTAAGAAAAATGTTAAGCGTTGCATTCTGTGCAACAAAGTTATTAAAAGCATATTCATTTGGTTTGTGAATTCATTGTGTAATTGTGTATTTCATGTTGGTATCGGTATGTATCGCGATACTTAAGATCCTTAGGTTTGAACCTCTTAAAAGGAGGAGCAATAAACTCCTCGAGGTTTTCTAGATATGATAACGCAGCTCTCTTAGCAGCTCTGCTTGCTCGTTCCCTGGAATTCCAATATGAGCTTTCACCCATGCAAAAGTTACAATTAAGTTATTTGGTATGCTGTGAAGTTGGGTAGCAAGAACTCGTCTGTTGGTGGTACGGTTACAAGATACTAGTTGTTACCCGCGACTTCGCCCGCCCGCACCATCTGTTGAGGGGAATTACAAAGCAAAAGCAGATAATTTTAAATGAAAACCCCAGAAAGTGGGGAAGGGGGGGTCATAGGGGGCTGATTTTTGGCGATAGCGCAGGTCCTTTATTGATAAGCCTGCCCTGAAAATTTCAAATCGCTAGCTCAAACCGTCTAGGAGGAGATAGAATTACAGATAAATAAATAAATAAATACACGCAAGAGTTTTAGTATATAGTAGATACGAGGGCGGGCTGAAAAGTAATGGCTCCATGGCTGTAACTTTTTTATTTTTTAACCGATTTTCAAAATTCTTTTTGTATTTGATACTCACATTTCTCCTCTGTGTAATGCACTGTTCACTTTTCGACATAGTCCCCATCCCTTTCCACGCATTGTACCAACGCGTGACTAGTCGGGTGAACCCGTCGGAGAGGAATTCTGGGGTTGTTGTCGACACGAGGATTGAATGGCAGCTTTGGATCCTCTTTTGCAGCACGATAACGCCCGTCCGCACACGATCGCCACACATCAGAGGGGGGTTGTAGCACCTACAGTTCAAAGATGAAAAACTGCAGTTCAAAAATGAAAGACTTTGCACCTTGCGACTTTCACCACTTCCCAAGAGGAAAGAGCACCTTAAGGGGGCATGAGTTGCGTTCTGACGACGAGGTGTCACCTGAGTAGTCACGCGTTGGTACAATGCGTGGAAAGGGATGGGGACTATGGCGAAAAGTGAATAGTGCATTACATAGAGGAGAAATGTGAGTATCAGATACAAAAAGAATTTTGAAAATCGGTTACAAAATAAAAAAGTTACAGCCATGGAGGCATTACTTTTCAGCCTACCCCTGTAGCTTTCAGAGTAAATTAAGATGACAGTAGAATTGATTATTAAGTAGCGGAAGAATGAAGCTACTTATTGTTTTCACAATGTCCGTCTGTCTGTCCGTCCTCTTCATAATTTCCGCACTTTTTGAGGTAGAAGGTTGAAATTCGGAATGTAGCTTACTATGGGCATGTGCACCTTCACTATTTAGTTTGGTTTTGATTGGTCCACTGGGGTCGGCGTTTCGGGGACGGAAATTAGAGGGGATCAAAAGGTCTACGCGTATTTATGCATATAAAGGAGTGAAATTCGGTATGTAGATTCCTCTAAGCAAGATCAACATCACTGTAAAGTTTGGGCCGAATTGTCTCAATAGGGTCGGAATTGTGGGGGTGGCAATTACTTGGTCTTTAGAACTTTATGGCAACATATAGAGTGTGATATATTATTCGATCGAAAATGACGATAAAGGAAAGAAGATAGGTGCTCTTTTATATTTTTTAAATACAAGGTTCGAGAAATTTAATTTTTGATTAAAAAAATGGGGGGTTTAAAAGTGCAGACGAAGGAATAAAAAAATAGATGAACTCAGGGCTTCCGCTACTTTCCTATACCTTCCTCGGGAGGGTTAATTTCTTGTTAGTTTACCTCTTCTTTTAGAAGAAGAACCTCTTCCTGTTCTGCTTTTGTTTCGTTCAACTGGAATAAAGCTTCACTGAATTTCTGTTTTTAAAAAAACATAAAATATTTTTAACTAAACAGCTAATAAATAATTTTCAAATTACTTCATCGTTTGCAAATCTCTTTTAGAAGGCTTGCCTGCAACTGCTTTTGCTTATCCATACTGTCATCCATCAGCTGATTGATTTGTTCCGAGATTCCTTCGAGGCTTTCAAACAACTCTAAAATTTTCATCTTGGCATCTTCCATTTGTCCTGCATCCTGTGGGAAAGCATCATTTCCATTAAAATGATTGGACACTTTCGATTTTAGATGTTTTGTCGAATATCTAGAAAAATACTGGATGAATTATCCTCAAACTTCAAAGACGTAAAGAGCATGTTACACCTTATACAGTAAAAACCCATTATAACGTACTCCAAGAGAACTGGAATTCATTTAAAAAAAAAAAATCTGCAATGACAGTCTGCTCTCTTTCCATAACTTAAAATTGTGACGGCCATTGCCTCTGGTTCTAAACGGCCATTTTCATCTTAGTCTTCCTGGTCACTTTCAATTTCATTTTGTTTTCGTCCCACGTAGAGAAATGTACATGTACTTAAAAAATTGAAATAAACAAACACATGGTGGTAAGTACGAGGTCTGTTCAAAAAATACGTAGACTGAATTGCGCGGGCCCTGTTGGTCCCAATCAAAATAGCTTGGTGTCGCCATCTTCTGACAGATCCGCTGATTACAAGGCAGTTTTTTGATTGCAAATATCAGTATTGGTTGATTAGCTACGCGGTTGTTTGTGAAGTGTGTTTTTTTTCGTTTGGCGGATTTTTAGAATGAGTGACTTGAACGAGCAAAGAGTTGCTGTGAATTTTTGTGTTAAACTTGGAAAAACTGCCACTGGACGAGTGGAAAAGGCCAGAAATGTAGACGAGAGGTGACTGGTTGTTTCATCACGACAACGCTCCAGCCCATTCAGCCCTCAGAACTCGAGAGTTTTTGGCCAAACACTCGACCACTGTTCTTCCTCACCCACCCTACTCACCTGACCTCGCTCCTTGTGACTTCTTCTTGTTTCCCAAACTCAAAAGACCTTTGAAAGGAAGGAGATTTGAGACGATTCCTGACATAAAGGCAAATGCGACGAAGGCGCTGAAGGACATCACAAAAGAAGCGTTCCAGGACTGTTTCCAAAAATGGAAACACCGTTGGGATAAGTGTGTGCGTCGGGGAGGAGAGTACTTTGAAGGGGACCCAGATGTGTAACTTCTGAATAAAGTATATTTTGTTTTATGACGTCAGTCTACGTATTTTTTGAACAGACCTCGTACAGTAAAAACCCGTTACAACGTACTCCAAGAGAACTGGAATTCATTTAAAAAAAAAAAATCTGCAATGACAGTCTGCTCTCTTTCCATAACTTAAAATTGAGACGGCCATTGCCTCTGGTTCTAAACGGCCATTTTCATCTTAGTCTTTCTGGTCACTTTCAATTTCATTTTGTTTTCGTCCCACGTAGAGAAATGTACATGTACGTAAAAAATTGAAATAAACAAACACATGGTGGTAAGTATGATCTTACCATATTTTTGATGGCAATCATCCGTCAAGTGAAACCTTCCCATCTCATTGCCGTGCAGCATGGGTAATACAATCGACAATCAAGCAGTGAAGTGAAAAAAAAAGTCACGAATGATTCGGGAGCCGGGTTTCCCATAGCACACTCACCCAAAAAGTAACTAGGGGAATTACATTGAGACAGAGGAGAAGCCTGATGGTCCTCTTGAGTCATCCTGAGGATAATGTCCTTACCTAGTAGGATGAGGGATAAGATTGAGGATTGATATAGTTATGACCCGGTACATCTACGAGTTAAGAGATCCAGAAGTCGGGGAAGACGCCCTTATTGGTATCGTCGAAGTTGACTTCCAGGACATGTTGGGGTCTATGAAACCATAAGTGACCCCTAAAGGTAAGAGATTGGTCCAAAATACTGGCTACCAAGGAATTATCATGACTTGATTTTCAGAAGTATCTTCTTGAGGAGCACCTGAATGTAGCTACTAATGTGGTCCATACAGAGGTCGTCATATATGGAGTAGTTTACCTTTGATTGGATAAAGGAACATTAAGAAGGCAGTGGATCATAGCGTGGAAGGCAGCGTATTTATGGCTAGGACAATGAACGGAATCGTTCATAATGTAGCGATGATTGTTGGTGGGTTTTCGATAAATGTCCAACTCTAACCTATCATTAACCCTAATAATGCTAAAATCTAGAAAAGGAAGGCGTCCATCGCTGTCAAATTCATGTGTGAATTTGATTTAGGAAACGTATTATTTAATTCGCTGAGAAAAGAGCCAATATCACATTGATTCGCATCAAAAGCAAAGATATCATCCACGTATCTAGACCATATTCTGGGGAAATAAGAGTTGTAGCTAATTGATTCTCGGATTCACTCATAAAGAGATTAGCAATGAACGAACTATTGCCCATAGCTGTTCCCAACGGCACACTAGACGTAATAGTCCAAGGATTGAGATCAGGGGAGCTGGGGGGGACCACATGCTGGGAGGGATTTGGTCGTGAAGATTCGTGGTCATCCATGCTTGGGTGCTGTGAGCCTTAGGACTTTATATTCCAATATATATCCTGCCACATCTTTAAAGCAACAACTGCATGGCTGCAATCTCGAAACATTACGGTGATTCCTTGGCCTGCCAATTCTCCCGACCTCAACCCAATAGAGAATTTATGGGGTGTAATGAAAAAGCGGCTCCAAGTCATATCACCAGGGAATAAGGCTGATCTCATCATTTGTTTGCGACATGTGTGGAACTCTTATAAACATTGGACTGTGTGATGCTTGGTGGCAAAATGAGAAATAGATTACAGGCTGCGATCAAAACACGAACGGATGCTACCAAATATTGAACGTTTCCAGAATGTCAGTTGGCGTTAATGAATGTTTATTCGTTAGTTTGTTCACGTATTCTAATATTTTGAACCAAAACCTTCGCTGAAACATATGAGGTGTAACATACTCTTTACAGCCCTGAAGTTTCAGGATACTTCATCAAGGATTTTTCTAAATATTGGACAAAACATCTAAACTCAAAAGTGCGTCTAAGATATTTGTTGGTATTTAAATTAAATTTGCTTTTATTGTTGGAAACATAATAAAGTTTACCTCAGATGATGTTACCGCTTGAGCTTGGGACACCATGACCCTTTCTATTTTTCTCTGGAGATCCCTCATGTCTCGTTCTAGATCTTCAACTCTTTTGGCCATGAGGGGATCTGGAATTGTTTCTTCAGATGGTGTGCTCTTTGAACGCGATTCTGAAGTAGGAGGAGTTTCACTGGAACGTCGTGTGTGCTCTTCCTCTTTTGGTTTCATTGATCTTACCCTGTCTATTTCCTCTTTTATGTCATCTTCTTTCACTTTTTTGTTTTCAACGATATGTCCAACATCAATACCCTCTTCCATCAGCTTTTCTAAAATTGCATTGACTGCATCATCCTGAATTTGTTGCTATACAGCACATTTAAAACAAAAGGCCACGTTACATAGGCAGTGATCAAATCACCGTATTTTCACACTAAAAATCACAGAAGAGGTTATAGCATTACCTTCATTTCCTGGATTCCAATATAGTCAGCGCTTTTCTTTACTGCATTAACTTGCTCAAGTAATTTTCCAGACACTCCAGCTGTAATTAATATTTGAAAAAAATTCCTTAACTTTTAAATGATGCACCTACAATAATGGAACGCACGGTATGCGGGAAAAGTGATATTTTCTTTTCTTTAGTACACTGGTACTTTGGTTAGATAATGGCACACTTAGTTAATTTAATGACGCTTGACTATGTGGTTAATGTGTTACCATTCATTAGTTGATATGAAGTTAATTTTTATCCTGCATGGCAGCAACCTCTATCTGACAGAGGCTCAGGCTGCCACGCGCGGAGAGGAGGACGTCGTCCGACAGGGGCTCGGGTCGCCACGCACGGGGAGGAGGATGTTGTCTACAGGGGCTCGGGCCGTCACACTGTGCGGAGGAGGATGTCGTCCGTCAGGGGCTCGAGCCGCCACGGGCGGGGAGGAGGACGTCGTCCAACAGGGGCTCGAGCCGCCACGTGCGGGGTGGAGGACGTCGTCTGACAGGGGCTCGAGCCGCCACGCGCGGGGAGAAGGACGTCGTCTGACAGGGACTCAAGCCGCCACGCACGGGGTGGAGGACGTCGTCCTACAGGGGCTCGGGCCGCCACACAGTGGGGATGACGTCATCCTACAAGGGCTCGGGCCGCCACGCCGTGGGGAGAAGGACGTCGTCCTACAGGGGCTCAGGCTGCCACGCAGTGAGGAGGAGAATGTCGTCCGACAGGGGCTCGGGCCACCACGCCATGGGGAGGAGGACGTCATCCTACAGGGGCTCGGGCCGCCATGCAGTGGAGAGGACGTCATCCTACAAGGGCTCGGGCCGCCATGCCGTGGGGAGAAGGATGCCGTCCTACAGGGGCTCAGGCTGCCACGCAGTGGGGAGGACGTCGTCCTACAGGGGTTCGGGCTGCCACACCGTGGGGAGGAGGACGTCGTCCGACAGGGGTTCGGGCCACCACGCCGTGGGGAGGAGGACGTCGTCCGACAGGGGTTCGGGCTGCCACGCCGTGGGGAGGAGGACGTCGTCCGACAGGGGCTCGGGCCACCACGCCTTAGGGAGGAGGACGTCGTCCGACAGGGGCTCGGGCCGCCATGCCTTAGGGAGGAGGACGTCGTCCGACAGGGGCTCGGGCCGCCACACCGTGGGGAGGAGGACATCGTCCGACAGGGGTTCGGGCCGCCATGCCATGGGGAGGAGGACGTCGTCCTACAGGGGCTCGGGCCGCCATGCCGTGGGGAGAAGGACGTTCAACAGAGAACACCCTTGTGGCATAGTGGTGAAGCTCAGATAAGTTTTTTATGAATAATTTATATGTACCATATTTTTATGATCTTTTAAAGGAGTTTTATCTGAGATCGTAATCACAGTCACTAAGTTCTAACAACATAGTTTCAGTTTCGAGTAATTATATCGGGTGTCTGAAAGCACCAATGCAGAGAATCACCTTATTGGGAACAGTTTCATTTGTACCATGTGAGCAACTGGTGATCCACGGTCCCTTCAGGATTGAAGCTCTATTATATGCGCACGATTGGGTTCAAAACTCCTTTTCATAACAGAGAGAAAATCTGTCAAAAAACGGACAAAAGCCTGGGGAATATTTTAACAAGTATGGCAACTATTTCCGAATGCTTTTACTGAAACAGAAGTTGATGATCATTATGAAGACGTTAATTGCGTTCAAGTTGGATTCATCTTGTAATCTTGCCATGTTCTTTGCTAAAAGTCTTTTAAATACAGGGCGAGTATAAAAAGTATCGGGAAAAGTTTTGGATAGATTTATTTCAGATATTGCTACAAAACCTTAAAATCCTTCTAAGTACATCCCTTGAGCATCGACACACTTTTACTAGCAGCTTTACCACGACTCGAAGGCTCTCTGGTGGACAGATTCCAGAAGGTCATTAAGGGTATGCATGCAAGCTTCTTTGACGGCACTTAGGGTCCCATAGTGGGGTCCTTTGAGGGAGGATTTCACTTTTGGGAATAGGAAAAAGTCAGTTGGGGCCAAGTCAGGACTGTAAGGGGATTGGGGAATCGTCGAGACGCCGTTTTGCATCAGGTAGTCGGTCACCGTGGAGCAGGTGTGTCGTGATGCAATTTCCAATTTCTAGCAATGACTGGCCTCACCTGGTTAACCGACGGTCTGAATTCAGCACTTCACGCACACGTTGCCGACGGCCATCCAGCGTGGGGTTCGTCCTCCACACTCTCTCGGCTATCCTTGAAGAGCTTGTACATTTAAAAACTGCAGTTTGTGACATGCTTTCATCCTTGAAAATTTGGCGAATCATGCCAAACGTCTGTACCCGATTTTCCCGGTCCAACACAAAATATGATAGTGTACCACTGTTCAATCATTCGCTGAATTTGAGCTTGCACCGAGTCACTCAACAGGGGTCCACTAAAACTTTGATCTAGCTTGAACAAACGCTTGCAGGCAATTGACGCTTGGTGCGTTTTGAAGGTCAGACCCCACACCATCTAAGCATAGTCGGTGCGAGTGCATTGCGAACTACATTATGTCAAGAAAAAAATTGTTCCCGATACTTTTTAAACAAACCCTGTAATTGCCTCAACAAGGGTAGTCGGACTTAACAGAAACGCCCTAAGTTCCCTTCGTCGGCCATTGTCCACCTACGACAACGTTACGCAAGCAATTTACCAGTTGTTGATGCGCGAGCATGGGTTTCAACATGCATAGAAACCCATTTCAGGTTTCATGTAAATTAGGAGATGTCCGTTTCATTATTTTAAGGTAATGTAACTCAATTATAGCACTTATTGGATTCTTACTCAGATCACTGTAGACTTCTTTGTCCAACTTTTTATCCACTTCTTCCTAGAAATTCGAAATAAAAATGACAGTTCTTAATGGTCGTTAATGCTAAATATTAATGAAAGCTTAATTAGCAAGTTTGTTTCACCTTCAAATCAAACAACTGCTGCATTATTTTATCAATTTGGCCGAATCCAAAAGTCATCTTTGGGACAGAAGGCTGTACGCTCACTTCATCAGGTACCATTTCATGGACAGATTTTATAATTTCTTCTTGATCGCTAGGTACCTCTTTTACTGGTTTGCTTTCACTCAAAGATTCACGCAAATATTGAACAACTTTTTGTAGTTCATCCCTGCTGACCAGTTGTTGCAAGATTCCCGCAACTGTTAGGCATTGATGTTCAAGATCTCTCTGAAATGGAAGAAATAATTTTGTAAGTGTTAATAATTACATGTATTCTAATATGGAGGATCATTTCTCCTTAACTTTGAACACACCTCCCTGGCAAAGGAATGCGCCCAAGCTATGTAAATCAGGTGGTGTATCCAGTGGGAATTCCATAAATATTTGTTCGAACATATAAATAACTCAATAGAGAGAATAGACTTACCTTAAAAACTCTGTGGATACTTGAATACATAAGAGATGAAGTAAGGAAATTCCACTTGTCCACAAACATAAATTTAATACACCATAAATGTATACATTTCGGTCACTAAGTGACCTTCTTCAGTATGATTCAGGTTGACTTGTTCGGAGTCGGTATTTATAACAAGGAGGTACCAATCAGGATACTGAGAGATAATGGGAAACTCAACTTCAGAATATTCAGGAAAACCAACTATATACCAGCATACATCAAGCACAACTCTAACCACAGTTTTAACCACAAGCTTGCAACGTTCAACCATATGATCCACAGAATGTTAACTATACCCATGTCCCATGTGATGAAACAAGAAGAAATACACACGATCAAGGAAGCAGAAGTTTTCAACGGTTACAAGAATGATTTAACAGACAAACTGATCAAAAAGCAGACTCTTAAGAAGAAATTGCAAGACATTACCACTCTACAATCCACCGGTGAGAAGAATAAGAAATTCATATGTCTACCCTATAACCGTAAGTTGACTAGAGGTCTAGAAAGAATTTGTAAAGCTTACGACCTTAGGGTAGCATATAAAAGCAGCCACAACCTCAAAAACTTACTAGGCAACACGAAAGATGCGAAAAAAACAGATAAATCTGGTATATACGAAATTTCTTGTAATTTGTGTGACAGCAAATATATTGGCCAAAGCAGGAGGAAGATTTCGACTCGAATCAAAGAACACTTCAGCTATATCAAGAATTACAAACCCGAGAAGTCTGCGTTCGCAGAACATGTTATAACCACAGGACACATCGGAAAAATTGATAATTTCCAAATCTTACATTACAATGACGATCCCAGAAAACTGAATTTTTTAGAATCGTTGGAGATTTCTAAAATACCTCCAGACAAATTATTGAATCATGAAAGAGGTCCAATGGACCTATCACAGTGGTACTCACTGATTTCAAAACTTTAATTTTGGGCAAAATTCTTTCCTGATATAAGAACCTGATATAAATAGGCCGGATATAAGAGCTGCGTTTATAAGAACTTGTTTTTTGGTTCCTTCTAATGTAGTTATTGTACGTATTTATTTTAGAGATTTCTGTTTTCTGCAAAACTTTTTGTATATTTATTTATTTATTTTTTTGTATAATTTTTGCATAATTTTGTAGAGTGGTTTGACTCTCCTCCAATCCTGTTAATTAACCCGCTTTTGTAAACCAATTCAAGGTGCTCTGCTCCCTGATTGGTACCTCCTTGTTATAAATACGAACTCTGAACAAGTCAACCTGAATCATACTGAAGAAGGTCACTTAGTGACTGAAATGTATACATTTATGGTGTATTAAATTTATGTTTGTGGACAAGTGGAGTTTCCTTTCTTCATCTCTTATGTATTTGTTCGAACGTTTCCGACATACGTAATTCGAGCATTCCCGACAAGTTCACCCATGAAAAGCTATCTTGAAAGTGACCCCAACTTGGTACTTGGCAACTTTTTCTGCTATTGTCTTATCGACATTATCAGAAAGTGGTACTGCAGTATCCACTAAATAAGAGGTTCTATTTTGCTTGCTATTTAAAATTATATCTGCTTTATTGTTGTTGATGGTTTTATCTGTTTGAATCTTCAAATCATAATAAAGCTTGTATGAAGCATTTTCCAGAACTGTTTCGGGGTTGTATTTATAATATGGTGCATAGTTATCTATTAATTTGTGTTGATGGGCCAGTTTTTGATGAATAATTTTTGCAACTTGATTAGGCCTATTAAGATATTCTGTGTTGGCTAACATCCTGCAGCCGGATTTAATGTGTTGAAGTGTTTCTGGGGTTTGAAAACATCTTCTACATTTATTGTCTGTTGAGTTACTGTCTTTAAGTATATATTTTGCATAGTTTTTTGCATGGATGACTTGATCTTGGATGGCGATCATGAACCCTTCTGTTTCTGCATAGATTTCGCCCAGTGACAGCCATCTGTTGGACGCTACCTTATCCACACACGATTGATTGAGGTTATTAAAATGACGTCCATGCAGTTCCTTCTGGGCCCATATTTCCACTTTTCTATTCAAACGAATGGCATTTATATTGGTTGTTGTTTTTGAAGAGATCCATTTTTTAAATTTAATGGTGTAAAATTGTTGTCAATATACACTATTGATCTATGCATTGGCGAATTATGAGATTTATTGTAGAAAAAAATTTGAAGATTATGTATTTGAGTTTCTAAGAGTTGCTGTACATCCATTATTCCCCTACCTCCCATATATCTTGGTAGTGTTATTCTCTCTATTGCGGCCTTCGGATGATGCAAATTGAATTTTGTGAGAGTTGTTCTGATGGATCTCTCTATTCCAGCTACTTCAGTTTTCGACCAGTTGATTACTCCAAACGAATATGTCAACACAGGTACAGCGAAATTGTTGATGGCTTTTATGACATTGCGTGCATTCAATTCAGTTTTAACAATAGATTTAAGTCCATTGTTAAATTCAGCTGTTAATTCCACCTTAATTTGTTTGTGCTCTATTGATTTTGATTGACGAAATCCTAAATACCGTAATTTTCGGGAGTAACGCCGCAGCGTTTCTGTTATTAAAAATTAAAAATTCGGCGTGTGCGGCGTATCAGCCACCACGGCGCTACTGCCGGAGATTTTACAAAAAAAAAAAAAAAACGATAGATAGATTCTACACATGATTAAAAATTCATCGACAGCGGGGGATTCACTCGATAATACACTCGATAATAAGGCACTAATATTATCGACGAAATTATAGTATCGATGTTTTCGTTGGGTGGTTTTGGAAACATCGATGTTTTCCGCAAATCGCGCAGTGTAGTCAGTCATCAACAGGAAATAAATTATTTCAAATAATCCATGCTTTTAGTGTGGCTTTTTGCCCAGAGAGGCCACTTGGCTAATGATCAACCGGTCTAATTTTCGCGTTCGTCAATAGAGAGCAACCAATCAGAATAATCGACGCCCGCTAGAGGTCAACCAATCAAAATAATCGACGCCCGCTAGAGTTCAACCAATCAAAATAATCGTCGCCCGCTAGAGGTCAACCAATCAGAATAATCGACGCCCGCTTGTATGACACCTGTTGCGATATATAAGGGGTCGCTTAGGGCATCCATGAGTACACAAAGGCTGGCCACATGAAACGAGGATCATGTAACACAGTGTGCTCATGGATTCTTAAAGCCTGGGCAGATGTTCGACCAGACTGCATCGTTGCAGGATTCAAGGCAGCTGGCCTGCCTTACGAAGAGATTCCCGCATCTGTGGTAGTAGAGGAAGACGAAAAAGAAAATGACCCACCTCTGCAGGAAGAATTTTTATCTTTATTTCATTCCGATTCGGAAACTTCGGATTTTGAAGGATTCGACTAATAAAATATATCTTATAAATATTGAATTTTGGTTTCTTTATTGAATTTCTTATAAAACGCGGTTATACAAAACGGACCGTGTGTGATGGGAGGGGGGGGGTGCGGCGTATCGGCTGCCGCGGCGCTACTACTGGAGATTTAACATTTTTGTTAAATTTTGGCGTGTGCGGCGTATCAGCCGCCGCGGCGTTACTCCCGAAAATTACAGTATTTGTAGTGATCACTTGCTTCTATGGATTTTATTGATTCATTGTTTGGAGCATTATAATTTCCAGGCTTGATCTTTCCCTTTTCTATATGAAGAACTCTGCATTATCCAATCCGAACTGCATGCAGATATCTTTTGAGAAGGTTGTAGGGATGTCCAAA
The DNA here is from genome assembly GCA_023313115.1 of Rhysida immarginata. Lineage (NCBI taxonomy): Eukaryota > Metazoa > Arthropoda > Chilopoda > Scolopendromorpha > Scolopendridae > Rhysida > Rhysida immarginata. The sequence goes on from JAHWFO010014065.1 coordinate 153,565, forward strand.
AGATATTTAAGCTGTCGTTCATTTGAAGCATAAATCTTGATATCATCAATATATAAAAGATGTGACAAAGTAAAACTGTTGGCTGAACCATTTCTAATTTTGAATCCATACTTAGTGCTATTGAGAATATTAGACAAAGGGTTTAATGCAAGGCAGAACCAAAGCGGACTCAAAGAATCCCCTTGGAATAAGCCTCTTTTTATTATTATTATTATTATAGATAACATTAGAAAGTATATTATAATTGCATCCTGAAATTAAGTTGATTAAAAAAAAAAAGTTATGTTTAAGTTGTTTTGACATATGAGGTTTGTACAAAAAAGTATCGGACCTTTATTTTTCCTGCCTAAATGAATGAACCGCAAGTTTTTCCTCTGGCTACAAGATGTAGGTGACCATCATCCGCATGCCTGCAGTTGGTCACGTATGCAGAGCTCATGAGTTGCTGCCTGGCATCATGAGAGTGAGTGAGTGTAGTACACGCCTGTCGGTTTTCTGAATTCCTCGAAAGGCCAAACCATCAACAAAGAGTACTATCTGATGGTCCTTCATCGCCTTCGTACTATGCTGTACGATGGAAATGACCCGACCTTTGGGCAATAGGAACTGATTTGCTCCATCACGACACCGCACTCGCCCATTCATTGCATCCGATTCAGAAGTTCCTGGTCAAACATAGCACTCCTTTGGTCTGTCAGCCTCCAAACTCCCCTGACATGGCTCCAGGTGACTTTTGATTGTTCCCCAAGCTCAAAAGGACGCTGGAAGAAATTTCAGTCACGAGAAGACATTATGCAGAAAACGACGGCGGAGCTGTCCGCTATTCCCAAACAGGCCTTCCAAAGATGTTTCCAACAATGGCGGGAGCGTCGGGAGAAGTTTGTGTAGCCCAGAAGAGAGTACTTTGAAGGGGATTGTAGCGTTTGTTTTAGTGGGTGTATCGCATGGTGACAATAATACGATCTGGCTCCATTTTTGTTGATATTAGAAGCTATTTTTTACTATGAACTAAACACTACATTTGAATAATAATGATAATGATGATATGAAATGATAATAAAAAGTTCGGCTATGGACGGATCGATTGGGGATCTGGTAAGCGTTGCGAAGTTGGCATGTCCACGTGGGAGTATACTGCGGCAGAAGGTGGACATTTTGAACACGTACGGGCTTAACATTCCTTAAGGAAGTTTAAGGAATAAAACACAACAAACCTTATATTTCTATCTCATTTCGTTGCTGAGTTATAACGTTTCAAAGAGTGTATACTCTGTTCCCTGTGGTTGCTGCGATCGATCTCTTCTGGTTGCTGCAATCGATCTGTCTTGGTTGCTGGTATTTTCCCAGAGTGCCACGCGTGTTTTTGGAGTGGCCTCTGGTGGTCGTTCGGTGAAGGTCCGCTTCACCGCCATCTGGTGGCGATCCGCGGAAGATGGGATTAATGTTTAAATCCAACAGGTAAATAACTTTAGTTTTTCCGGACAAAGGTCCGATACTTTTTATACACACCTCGTCCATTCTTATATCATCAAAATTCCTAAATTAGCAAGTCTGCTTACCACTTTTGTCTTCATATACTTTAATTCTTCATGATGAGTATTAATTTTGTCCTACAATTCAAATATAATTTATTACAGATAATTAAGGAAGCACTGGGAATGTTTATTTAATACAATTAAATTTTTATTTTTATTGATTGATAATCTGATAAATGTCCTCACTATGTCCTCAGAGCTGGCAGTTTTCAGTGGACCTTTCTCACAAAACTGCTCCATTTGAATGGCTAGATTTCCCATTTGCTCTTCCAATTGATCCAATAATTCTGATAACTAGACAGTAACAAATATAACAGGGTAACGTGTCATTCTATGAAATTTTAAAGATAACATTAATACAGGATTTATTTGAATTTCAAAACAAACTCATTTTGGAACAATATGTGAGAAGAAATACCGCAGCCGTATTTGACAGCTACAGCTGTGACATCATTTGATGTACAAGGTACGTCCAGAATGTAAATCCCATTTGGTAATACTAAAAATACTGTTGAACTTCTGGCCACCAAGGAGCTACTTCAGGTGCAAAAGAAATGAAAGTTGCTAGGTAAAAGTGGCCCCAAGTTCAATAACAGGTTAAAAGAAGCTGGCCCACTATGTGGTTGATATCACAGACAGCAACTTTTATGAGGAGGGTTACAAAACTCGTGGCCCGCTATGATAGTTCAAGGTATAGAATTTTTTGTAATACCAAATGGACATACCTCATTTGACTGTAATTCACTTTTTTTGTATCATATCATCCAGGATTTGAGACAAAAACATCGTATTAAACGGTTGTCGTTACATAAAATTTAATACGAGGGAGGATTGAAAAGTATTGCACACCAATTTTTTGTGGCAACATTTTTAGTAATAAGCAAAAATGAAACAAAAAAATTACAGGTTTTACCTATTTTTCAACATAACCAAAAGTTTTGACACATTTCTCCCATCGTGGCACCAGATTCAATACACATCGTTCATAAAACTCAGTTTTCTAGTAGTAGAGCCATCTGTACACGGTTGATATTACCTCTTCATCCAAACCAAAGTGTTGGTCTCCTAGGAATTTCTTCATTGATCAGAAGAGTTGATATTCAGATGGTGTGAAGTCTATCTGTTTAAGCATCTCCCAGCCAAATTCCTCAATTTTTTTTTTCGTCGTCCCTCTTCGAAGAATCTGCACTTGGAGATGTTGCTACAGTCCAGAAATCACTTCCTGTGGATTTCTCACGCATTTTTTCGTTTGGCCCACAAAAAAACGGCCTACACCTCGCTGTTCTTTGAAGTTGATGATGCTAGCAAATGCGCCATCTTTACTCCATAGTTATCGGTCCTTTTGCTAGGACGACACCTGATCAAGCCATTACTGTCTGTTGAGAAAGATTCAAACTATCAATTTGCTAACTTTGAACATCCAGACCACAATAATATTTCATAAACAAATTGTTGTGTGTTACTTCTCGATCCTCCCTCATAGAAACAACTTTCATGGGAACGACACTATGGGGAAAAAACATATAAAGTGGGATTACGTATTAAACAATATCATAATAATGGTGTTCGACTGTATAATTTAAAAAAAAAAATGGTTTCTTCCCAGTTCAGATTTGCTGAACTTCAGTAGTGATTTCCTCCTTCAGCTCAGTCAGAGCATGCGGATCATTTGCATACACTTTACCTTTCAAGGCACACCAAAGGAAAAAATCGAGAGGTGTGAGGTCTGGTGAACATGCTGGCCAGATGCCATGCGAGATGATTCGATCATCAAAGACACCCTGCAGAAAATGTATTGACGTGCATGATGTATGCGCAGTTGCCCCGTCTCGCTGAAACCAGGCATCCTGGATCTCTTCCTCATTGAGTTTGGCCACAAACGGTTTCAGAATCTGTGTGCGGTTCTGTTGTCAGCATCATTTTGCTACTACCACCCTCTGTACACATTTTCATGCACTACTGCTCAGTAACTTCTGAATCACCCTGTATTATCAGAAATAATGGAAAGAAAAATGCATGACCTGTATTCAAAACAGGAATCATGAGTATCACGCTCTTTGCCTCTACCAATTAGGTCATCGTGAATATAGTATAGCAAGGCTGCCATCAGGTATTCTTAAAGACGACCAGGTAGTCAAGATGGAGGCCCAATGACAAGACAGACACCCAGCTCACAGATCGGGAATTCCTCCAATCCAATCCTTCCGTTTTTTTCTGATAATATAATTTCCTTATGAATGGAGTATCATATCCAGTTTCCATTTATAATTCCTTATGTGTGCTCATCAACTTTTCTGATGGTTTGGATAGGAAGAATTCTTCGTCTACTAGTTGGGTGCCAGTCCTATCATTAGGCCTCCATCTTGACTACCTGGAAGTCTTGCTGCAATGTGTTCATGATGGTCCAATTGGTAGAGGAACAAGTGTGATACTCATAGTTCCTGGTTCGAATCCAGATCGTGGAATTTTTCCTTCCATTTTTTCTGATATCATATTAGAAAAGTGTTTCCCAATCTGGGCGATTTCTGCCCCTAGGGGCACCGGAACGATTTTTGGGAGAAATAGTATCCTGAGGTTCACTATACATTATGCTTCATGGTTTCCATATGTGAAGAAGAATGTAAAGCAAGGACACAAAAGTGTGGAGTTTGTTCTTGATGGATCCTGCGGACCAGTTAGGGGAATGGGTATAAATTTTCGGTGGCTCAAAAAAAGATTGGAAGATAAATTCTTCTCATCTTAAAACCTCGATTAAATACAATTCTAAAAATTAAATACGAGGGTGAGTCAAATGAAAGTGAGCCAATGCAAATATATGACAAATGGAGTAGTTTATTTAAAAGTAGTCTCAATGTGTATTTAGGCTTTGTCCCACTGACTAATGAGTCGCGAGATTGCCTTCTCATAAAACTCCTTGGGTTGCTGCTTCAAAATGTCTGTAACTGACTCCTTTATGTCATCGTCTGACACGAATCTGGTTCCCTTGAGCAGTTTTTTTTCAATTGACCAAAAATGTGGAAATCGCAAGGCGAGAGGTCGGGGCTGTATGGTGGATATTGCAGCGTTTCCCACTTGAGCCTTTCCAGTTTTTCCTTAACCACACAAGAGATGTGGGGACGGGCATTGTCATGTAGCAAGATGACCCAAACGTTTGTCATATATTCGCATTGGCTCAATTTCATTTGACTCGCCCTTGTATAATTAATTTGATAAAAATATCTTATTACGAGGGTGGATTGAAAAGTAATGCCTCGTGACTGTAACATTTTCTATTTGGTAACCGATTTTCAAAATTCTTTTTGAACCTGATAAATATATTTTTCTCTATGTAATGCACTATTCACTTTTCGACATAGTCCTCATCCCTTTCCACGTACTTACACCAAAACATGACTAGTCGGATTTATCCGTGAGAAGAATTCATCATGTCGAGGGTTGTTGTTGACACCAGGATTGAATTTTACCTCGTCGTCAGAATGAAGCTCATGTCCCTTAAGCTGCTTTTTCATATTTGGGAAGCAGTGAAAGTCGCAAGGTGCAATGTCAGTGAAATAGCACAAAAAATTCGCAATTTTTCTCTGGTGCCACTGCGTGGAAAGAGATGGAGACTACATCGCAAAGTGAATAGTGCATTCCATAGAAGACAAATGTAAGCATCAAGAATAAAAATGTTACACCATGGAGGCATTACTTTTCGATTGACCCTCGTAATTGTTTGGAGCAATAATTTATTTGTAATTGATCCGTTTAAGACTTATACCTTTTTAACAACTTTCTCGTTGTTATCAATTCTTTTACTCATGTTCAATTTCTGCATCATTTCATAAATTTCAGTAGCAGTAGCACTTGGTGCATGTTTCTCCAGGTGAGCAATGAAATCATCAGATCCTGAAGCCCTCAACAGATTATCCAACTGCTCCTCCAGTGCTTGTACTTTACGTTGTATTCCTAACCAAGAACGCTTCGTCATTATGACGGCATTACCAGCTGTGGCTTTTTCATCTTCAGTGATGCTGTATCTTTCTGGAGGAAGTACTGGAGGTTTCCCTGGTTCACTTGGAGTTGATTTTCCAATTGGAGGAAGACCTTTAATAAACATTTACTATTAACTAAGGTTATTATTATTATTATTATTTACCATTATACTGTATTATATTCACGTATAAGTGACCATGCCATACTGCTGTCTTTATTGAGTTTATTTGTTTCTATATTTCACATTCTACTCTTTACCTTGGCCTACTGTCTTTGAGCCCCATCTTAAAGCTGATTGTATCCTGATGTGTTATGCTATATTCGCATTATGCCTTGATCATGGTTAAGAACTATCATTACTAAATCATAGTTAGCTAATCAAGCACTTTCCGTTCACACTGCATTCAAGGGAAATGATGGTTACCAAGCGAAATGGTGTTTTCTACGATTCTTTTCTCGGAATTGCATCTATAGAATGGAGCAGTTAGCGAAAATACAATGAACAGTGCAGAACCTTAGATACGTGCTCATACAAGAGACAGTTAGGTTTACCCTTTCTCAAATCTGAAAACTTTTCTCCCCAAACATACATAAGAGCTTTGGTTTCCTCATCAGACTACTCGCTGTTGTGCTTTCACTTGGCCACCATGTTTTATTTTCCTGTTCGTTGGTGTTAACCGGGATATGACATCACTAATGCTATGTTCGGACTATGCCTTAATCACAGTTAACCATGGTTAATTCTTAATCACGATCAAGCAGTTTCAAATCAGTTAAGAGTCGGTTAACTAACCATGTTTCAGAGGTCGGTCAAGCGAAAGCACAGCAGTGAATAGTCTGATGAGGAAGTCAAAGCTCTTATATACGTTTGGGGAGAACAATTTTCAGACTTAAGAAAGGCTAAACGTATCTAGTATCTAGTACAGAGGGTACCTACTCCTACGAGGGAGTTTTGCGCCATCCCAGTAAATAACGACTGCTACGAGATGACAGTAGCAGCCGGGACCGACGGCTTAACGTGCCCTCCCAAGCACGGGGGGTTTCATGATGGAAGAGCTGCTGGTGGACAAACAAACCAGTGGCTGTCACCAACTGCTGGAAAACCAGCTATGGTCACTTGGCAAATGGGTCAGACTAAAGTCCTCCAACAGCCGTGCCCCAAATAGCTGTCCCGCCAGCAGTGGCCCTCAAGCCCTGGCCGTCACCCAGCCAGCAGCTGGCCGTGCCTGAAGTTGCTGAACTCCATCGATTAGCAAGCCAACCGACGAGACAACCAGGCCACGGCCACCCCCAAGGCTAAACGCAACCTCTCAGTGTAAGAGCACAAGCTGCTCCATCCATCGTAATTTCGCTTATGGCAAGATCTGACACCTGCAGAAGCTAGTCGCTACTCACTGCCATCTATTGACGTAATTGCGAGAAAAAATTCATAGAAAACACCATTTCTCTTGGTAACAGCCATTTTCCTTGAATGCAGTGCAAAGAGAAAGTGCTTGGTTAGCTAACACCATGATTACTTGACCATGATCAAGACATAGTGCGAACATAGCATAACCGGGTTAGTTAACAGACTCTTAACTGAGCTGTAAATGCAGTTAAGTAGCTGAAGCAGGCCGCACAGTTCTGCTTGATCATGATCAAGAGTTAACCATGATTAAAGCCTAGTGTGAACATAGCATTAAAAATGGCCAATCAGTTGAAAGCTCTCGTATATTTTCTTACATCTTTCTAATGGGTGGTTATAGTCAATATCCAAAATGCATTTTTTTTTTATTACTCTTAAAAACTACTGCTGCATACTCAAACCTACAGTCTTACTTAATTACAGGTCGTGGGAAAATAATAGAGACAAATATTTTTAATCATACTGATGAATGGAACAGCCGAATTCAATCGACCATTGTCGTATGGTGTCCGTCTGTGTGGAGATAAGGCACCATCAAGGTGAAATGTGTTCCATTGGTTGGCCAATTTCAAGAGTGGACAGGAAACCGCAGCCAAAGATGTGAGCACAGGATGACCTTCATCATCGTCCAATCTATAGCAGCAAATGTGAACAGGCGCATAACATTTGATGAGCTGCAGAACGAAACAGGGGAAATGCAGGCTATTGTCTGTAGATGGTGCTCCAACACATCCAAGGAATGGTTCGCCACAGCCATCCGTACTCTCAGGATGGAGTGCACGCACTTGAATGGGGAGTATGTCTAATTAATGTAATATGCAGTTTTGGTGAATAAATTATTTTCCACCCCGTGACTGCATTTGTGTCAATCATTTCTGTACAACCCTATAGTCCTGGTCAGAATTATAAACTCATTGAGCATTTGCATGTAATTGACATGGAAAAAGATTAATTTGAATGTAGAGCGTAAGAAATCTGTTCAGAAGGATAAAACTTTCAAACACAAAGTGAAGTCGTTTTAATAAGAATGCAGTAATTTAAATAAACAATTCGAGTATGAAAAGTTTCATACGTTCCCCTGGTCAAAAATATAAACTCACCCACAAACATCTCCGTAAAACCACTGCTTCAGACGAAAGAAAGACAACGGGAGGTATAAAAAATAAACTGTTTACTATACTCTGTGTTTAGGTTGTATTGCTAATTGTATCCCGTAATAGAAACATGCCATGAGGTGCACAACTATCACCAGAGGAAATAAGCATCATTTGGTTCCTCAAAAGATAAGAAGCGCCCCAGAGAGCAATTGCATGGAAGATGAATCGCTCTCAATATGCAATTAAGAGTGTACTACATCAGGGACCCGGTGGAACGGTGTTAAAGCGAAGTAGACGGAAATGAAAACTTAGTGAATATAGCATCTGGCGCAACATCTGAGAAAATGTCCTGCAATCAAATCGGACAACAGTTAACTGAAACTTTATCAAGATCAACAATGTCTCGTGTTTTGCAAGCAGATTCCAACATTCAATACGAGAAACTGAAGCAAAAACCACCATTAACACAAGCTGACAAAGCAACAATCAGTTATGGGACAGTCAGTGGCATGCGGTTATTTTTTCAGATGAAAAAAAAAAATTTAATTTGGACGGGCCAGATAGTCAGCAATGCTATTGGCACTTCCTACACGGAAATTCAGAAATGCAAATCAGTCGACAAATGGGTGATGGGTCCGTGATGATTTGGGGTGGTTTTTCTGCCCTGGGAAACACTGAGATCGTGAAATGTGTGGTAGGTAAAACTCACAGAATTATATTGAACTCTTGGAGAATCAGTTAGGAATGTATGATGAGATTCTGGGAGGAAAAGACTAGTTTCCCGCAGGATAATTCCTCTATTAACACGTCAAACACAACATTTGGATGGTTTCACAAAACAGGAATAGCTCTTCTTGACTGGCCAGCAAGAAGCCCCGATCTTAATTCAGTAAAAAACTTGTGGAGAGAGCTGGTTTAACGTGTCTATGCACATGGGCGGCAATACACCTCCGTGGATGACTTGTGGAAATCAATTGTAAAGGTCCGGGATGAAATAGATGATTGTTATTTGTTAAACCTGATTAACTCCATGCCATAACAAATGTTTGATGTTTTTTACAATCATGGAGGAAGTACCTCGTATTAAGAATAAGTTCTGTTCATCTGTTATATTTCCTTGGATTTCTTACATCACTATTTATCTACGAGTTTATAGTTTTGACCAGGTGACAGTAAGGAACTATTCCTTTCTGAAGTGTTTATCTATCTTAATACAGTATTTTTCAAAGGTTTTCACGTTGTTTTCGTGTTCCTTATCATTATGCACAGCTTTCTTACAGTCCTTGTCAGAATTATAAACACCGAGCACTTGCAGGTAATTGATATGGAAACCACCCCAAACCATCACGTACCCACCACCCGATATTTGTCGACTCATTTGCGCTACTGAATTTCTGTGTAGGGAGTGCCAATAGCATTGTTGACCATCTGAAAAAATAACCACATGCCACTGAATGTTCCACAACTGATGTTGCTTGTGAACTCTAAATGTTTAGCTTTGTGAGCTTGCATTAATAGTGGTTTTCGCTTCAGCTTTCCATATTGAATGTAGGAATCTGCTTGCAAAACACGAGACACTGTTGATCTTGATACAGTTTCAGTTAGCTGTTGTCTGATTTGATTGCAGGACATTTTCTCAGATGTTGCAAATTTCTTAATGCTGCGTTCACTGAGTTTTCGTTTCCATCCACTTCATTTTAACACCATTCCACCGAGTCCTCGACATAGTACACTCTTAATTGCTCACTGGGAGCGATTCATCTTCCATGCAATTGCTCTCTGGGACAGCCCTTGTTTTTTGAGGAACCAAATGGTATTTATTTCCTCTGGTGATAGTTCTGCACCTCGTGGCATGTTTCTATTACGAGATACTATAGCAATACAACCTGAACACAGAGTATAGTAAACAGTTTATTTTTTGTACCTTTCATTGTCTTTCTTTTGTCCGAAGCAGTGGTTTTACAGAAATGTTTGTGGATGAGTTTATATTTTTGACCAGGGGAAGGTATGGAACTTTTCATACTTGAGTTACTACTTACTTACTTTTCAAACCCGCTTATCCGTTAGGGTCGCGGGGGCAGCAGCCCTATGTAGGATCTCCAGCGATTGCGATCTTCTGCCATCAGGCGCATGTCCTCCCTGGTAATATCCAAGCGACTCGAACCCAGATTGTCCATGTAGTCTAGCCACCTGGTTCTAGGCTGACCCCTTGGTCTCTTACTCACCGGTTTGGAAAATAACAACTGCCTAGGAAGACTAGTTTGCGGCATCCGTATCACGTGGCCATACCAGCGCAACTGAGATCTATCAATGCGGAGAAGTAGTGGCTCAACACCTAAAGATTCCCTTATTGTGCTGCTGTACACTCTATCTAGTAGGGTAACACCTGCCACATCTCATTTCGGCCACTTGTACCCACGATAGCACTCTTTCGGTCATTACCCAAGCCTCATGACCATAGGTGAGAATGGGGACAAAGATAGATTTGAAGACGGAGAGCTTGGCTTTGTTACTCAAATCTATCTTTGCATGATTACAAATTTGTGATCCTTTGCATGATTACAAATTTAAAGTTCCTTATGCAAAATGTTCAAAACTCAAATGTTAAGGGTCATTTAATCTCAACAATTGCCGCCGATTTAATTATAATCGGCCCTTTGAATTTAATGAACTGCTGGTATGGAACGTTCATAAATGACGTAACGATGCAATTTAAAGTTTAAGTTTTCGACATTTTTGATAAGGAACTTTAAGTTTGTAATCATGCAAAGGACCATGCTAGGTATTTTATGACCATCGAACCTGATACACCCTGTATCTACACACTGCCAGAAAAAAAGTTCCTATTAAATTATTAAGTATTGGTATTGGATATTTTTTTAATCTTACCTGTATATGGCTTTCTTGAAGGTCCTGCACTTGGATCAAACCGGTCAGTCACTTTCTTTCTTTGGAACCGATCAGCTTCCAAATCATCTCTTTGCTCCTCTTCTTCCTCTTCACTTGGTTGATACTTCTTCTTCTTCTTTAGATGCAATAGCTCTGAACTTGTTGTCACTGATTCTCTAGACGTTTGTTCGTCTGCTTTCTTTTTCCTAGATGGTTGCATAGTTTCTCTCGAAGCATCCATCATCCACTCTTCTTCTTCACTTGTATATTCCCTTGCTTTTTTTGATGATCTTACAGATTCTTTGCTGGATACTTCTGATCTCTCCTCTTCCTCTTCATCACTCGACTGTTCTTTCTCTCTCTTTGCAAGGCGACTCTGAGTACTTTCACTCCTCATCTCTTTAGCGGTTCTACGACTTTTAGACACCATAGATTCTTTACTTCTAGATTCTTTCCTGGCCAATAGTTCAGATGATGCTCTACTAAGTGATTCTTCCGATCTTTTAACGGGTAATGCTTCTTTCGAACGCCGAATAGGTGAAGTTTCAGATGAACGCTTTTCTAAAATGGATTTGACTGATTTTACCGAGGCTGTGGAACTTAATCTCGGGCTTTCGTCCTCCTCCGATGTTGATCGTCTTCTCTTATCTTTCGCTCTGATACGTGGAGACACGCCTTCCTTGGATATTGTTGGTTTTTCACGGTCGAGAAACCCTTTTTCCCAATCATAATACGTCGAAGATCTTTTCTGCAGTTCTAACGCTCTTCGTTCCTCTCTAGCTTCTATACTGTCTAAATATTCCTGAGGTGCGCCTTCGATAGCATGACCCCGGTCAGTGTCAAAATCATGCCATTCAGGTAACTGGTCTGTTAAAGGTTTCAATGCTTCTAAACGTTTGATTATCAGTGATAATAGGGAATAGAGTATATTAAAATTGACTGCACCTACTTCAGGTGTGCCAATAGCCAAATCGAGGACTTGATGCAAAGTATATTCTGCCACCATCTTTATTCTTTAAAATTTATCATACTTAAATGTTTGGAAATGACATCGTAACATCTAGAAAAAAGAGAATTCTGATTATAAAAATGGAAAACATACTCGTGGCCTTTCCAAATAACAACGAAGTTGGGACATGTCATAATTTCTCATCTTTTATGCCAACTGAAAAAAGACTTATAAAAGGTTTTTATGGATAGTCAGTTATGCGGACAACAAATTTTGAGTTTCTTTTCTTTCTATAGTCTGTACAACAAGACAAAACGTGTGTGGTGCAAGAAGTACGGTATTAGCCAATCGGAAGCGTTTAGACAAGATGCACTTCCTACGCCACACCCACTTTTTCTCTTGTTGTAATGTACAAACTATAAATTTAAGCTAATATTTCTGATTTATGTTTGTGAACTGTTCCTATTCAAGTTGATTCAGGTTTTTGAGATATTTACACAAGAGGACTGCACGGACATGTAATCACGGATTTGGTTGAAATTTTTTAGGAGGTCAATCTATAACATTAGTACACCTTCTGTGTAAAAGGATTTGAATCGATGGCCTTTTGTTTCTGAGAAAAAAAATAAAATACAGTAAAATCCCGTTACAACGTACCTCACTTTAACGTACACCTCGGAATAATATACAAATTTTACGTTCCCTTGGTTAAATTATCACTTCATTACAGCATACACTATATGATCAAAAATATCCGGACACCCCTCACAGATCATCGATTGGCCCAATGTCACATGATAATGACTTGCACATCATTTAAATAGCTTCCCACACCTTCAGACACAACTCTGCTTGGACATTGGCAAGAATGGGTCGTTCGGCAGAGCTCAGTGAGTTCCAATGTGGAACCATCGTTGGATGTCACCTATGCGGCAAGTCTGTGGGTGACAATTCCAGCCTTCTTCAGATACCCAAGTCAACAGTAGGCGATGTCATTATGAAATGGAAGATCCGGGGATCGACAACAGTTCAACAACGAACCGGTAGACCCAAGAAACTAACGGACAGAGACCATAGAGTGCTTCGTCGTGTCACCCGCACCAACCGGAAGTCCTCGGCGGAAAAAATTGCCACAGAGTTTCGAAACGCCTCTGCAAACGATGCCAGTACCGTGACAATTCGTCGGGAACTGCACACGAAGGGATTCCATGGCCGTGCTGCTGCCCACAAGCCCCACATCAGCAGGGTCAATGCCAAGCGACGTCTGGAGTGGTGCAAAGCCCACAGAAACTGGACAATGGACCAATGGAAACGTGTAATGTGGAGAGACGAATCTCGCTACACACTCTGGTAATCCGATGGACGAGTTTGGGTTTGGCGCATACCTGGAGAACGCTTCTTACCTGAGTGCACAGAGCCCGCAGTCAAGTTCGGAGGAGGAGGAGTCATGGTGTGGGGCTCATTTTCACGGTACGGACTGGGCCAGCTCGTTCCTGTGCAAGGAATCATGAACTCCAACCGTTATCTGAATGTTTTGGACAACTGTGCACTTCCAAAGTTGTGGCAATTTTTCGGAAACGGGCCATTTCTCTACCAACACGACAATGCTCCGTGCCACAAAGCGAGGCATGTACAGCGGTTGTTTGCGGACTCGGGGGTCGAAGAAATGGGTTGGCCGGCACAAAGTCCCGATCTCAATCCTATAGAGAGTCTGTGAAATGAATTGGAGAGACGCTTGGGGGCCAGATCACATCGGCCAACTTCTGTACCTGAACTGATTCTCGCTCTTCAGGAGGAATGGAGGAACATTCCGGAAAGTACCTACCAACATTTGGTGGAAAGTCTTCCCCGAAGGGTGGAAGCTGTGATTAGGGCAAAGGGATGTGCAACGCCCTATTAATTTCCATGAAATCATGGCTAGAGTGCAAACGTGCATGTGTCCGGATATTTGTGATCATATAGTGTACATTGTTCTTGTTCTGATTGGTCAATATAGCCCATGCGACAGTGGTAAATGGCAATGCATCAAAAGGAAACAACACGTCATCACTTAAGCCAATGGGCTAATTAAGCAGAGTTCACATTTCATTGGTTGGTCAGTGTAGCATATATAAGCCCGGAAATCTTTGCATGCTACTCAGTCAGGACCCATTTTGTACGGCAATTAGATTGGAAAGCATCACTTGACGGACGATTGCCCATCTTCAATACGGTAAGATCATACCACCGTGTGTTTGTTTATTTTAATTTTAGTTTTAAGTAAATGTGCACGTAACAGGGTGACTAGCAAACGGGAAAACCGGGAAAGGTAAGGGAATTTTATGTAACCGGGAAAAGTCAGGAAATTTTTTCTAACCGTGTAAGTCGGAGCATCATTTCAACAATTCACAGAAAGAATACAAATCGTAATGGCAGAAAAAAGTAAAAAGTTTATGTAACTATTACAGCATATCGGTGCACCAGAATCATTTCACTTCACAATGTCAAATACGGAGGACTTTTTGGGGAGGCTAGTTATGGAAAGAAAGCAGATGGTCATTACAGGTTTTGTTTTTTTTAAATGTATGCTGTACTGTATTTGTATTGAATAAAATAAAATGCTACACTTCACGTATTGTCATGTTTTTCTATGCATATATGCATTCCGTGATTACATGTCCGTGCGGTCCCCTTGTCAGCTAAAACATCATCCATGCATTAATGAAAATGAAATTTCCACAATAGTGTCTTCAGTTCTTTTACCAACTCATTGGCCGAGAGCACTAGGGTGGAGGTCTTTTACCAGCGAGTCATTCTGGGACGCGAAAAGTATGATTCTCATTGATTTCCTCCATCAAGGGACCATCAAAGCGGCATGCTACTGCGACACCCACACCAAACTTAGGTAAGGCATTCGACAAAATAGACCAGGGCTCTCGAGTGAAGGTGTTGTGCTCTTGGACGACAACGTAAAACCATACGCAGCAAGGCTCACACAAGATCAGATAGCCTCGGGCATGCCTGCCTGCTGCTACTCTCTCTTCAAACTGATTGCACACTACGACAAATGTTTGAATATCAGTCGCGACTATGTCGAAAAATAGTGCAAGGTGTATAGATCATGATGCCATGGTGTAGGGTGGCCAGGTGATCCCATTGAAAAAACTGGACAGATAGAAGATAAAACCGGACAAATTGAGTTTCCTTTCATTACTGACACGGAATACTGTAGATCATCTTTAATGGGCTGGGTGTTTTCAAAAGGGTTTTTATAAAAGTCTAAACAATGTCCTTCTGGAAGGGTAATATACTGAATACCAACAGCCTGTTGCTGACCGCTTTCACTGAAGTAATAGCCAATACAAATTCGATCGTATCAACATGGGTCGTGCCAACACCATCGAGAGAAAAGGCCTCATCACTGAAACATCATACATTGTTACATCATCTAACATGGTCATAATTTAGGGCTTATTATTGGTAGAAATACGATTAACAATTGATGACGTTAGGTGATGTAACAATGTATAACGATTCTGTGCGCTGGCTTTCTCACTCGGTGGTGCTGGTCGTTTGCCGTGTGACCAGTGAGACCATCGAGAAATACAAGGCCCTGTCATGGAAAAGTCACCTGACCTTAGCAGTCCGAACAACAATTCCGATACAGGTTACATTTTTACTCGCACTTTAATGGTCACGTGACTTTTCCGCGTCAGGGCCTGTCTTTCCAGTTGGTTTTGTGTGACTAGGGTGTGACATTCATGATAATCAAGTCCAATGTTGTCCAATCATAGACTTCTTAACGTTGACCTTTCATTTCAATCGCAATTTTTTATTTTTTTAGAAAAAAATGCCAAATTTGAGGTTCGACCCAAAACACCAAACATTTGGGAAAAAAAATACAGACAGAGGGAAAAAACCGGACAGATGACTTAAAAAACGTATTGTCCGGTCAAAAACTTTCCATCCCTATTCGCTTCAACTCTCAGCGCATTGTTCTGGAGGAGATGGGTTGCGATGATCCTTCACTGAAGTCTGTCGTCAGTTGCTCCACAGTAGACCTTCAGTTTTGCTGCACAATCCGTCTTAGACGACGTCGGTCCCTGTCTGTGTTGATTGTTTTTGATCATTTTGACAACTCTTGTGGATTCCGGTTCCACGCATTGAACACCTTGGAGACCTGACCTTTCGAGATACCGGTCAGTTGTACTGTCCTGGAAATCGTAGCTCCATCTAGATGGGCTCCCACAATAACTCCTTTTTGAAACTCAAGACAGGTCTGCTGCTGTTTTCCCCATTTTGCTCAACTTGAGCAGCTGCAGCTTGGAATGAGCATGTACCTCACATGATTGCATTCATTTGCATATCACAATAGTTTCTGACCCTTACCCCGCTTTACATATCAGTACAGTAATTCATCACGGGTTTCTAATTCATTGGTCAGTGTGTGTATGTAAATAAAAGTTACTGTCATGGAGGCATTACTTTTCGATCATCCCTCGTACTGTCCTCCATTCAAAAGTTGTAGGCTGTCGAAAAACTTGAACTTATTTGTGCTTACACTGGTGGACAAAAGTTTGGGGTAGGTGTGTTTTCTAAGAAAACAATTATTTAGAGATTTTATTGTTATGGCACCTTTTAGGTTACTATTGAATATATCAAAATTGACAATTGAAAAATTGATCTTTTAATTTGTTTTTAAGTTACATGCAAAGTATGCAAACTGAACTGGTCAAAAGTTTGGGGTAACAGGTAAATAACTGATATTTTTTTACAGTAAAGTGCATGAATATTTGTCCATTGATTTTTTGGAATGTGAAGAAGTGTCTTAAGATGATTTCTGATGAGAAACGCAGGAAATTCATGCATTGTATGCTCAACACAAGAACTTCAAGCGAGAAGCTGAAATTGCTCATGTTGGCTACAATACAGTAATCAGGGCAATTAAAAATGAAAACAGGAAGACAGGAAAGAAGATGAGAAACCCATCTGCACTTACAAGATGGACAAAATCTTGCATAAAACGCCATGGGAGAAGAGAAATTGCAGCTGGCCACATTGTAAACAGTACGCGCATCGAAGTAAATCTTGATTTGAAGGCTTCAACCAGAACCATTGCAGCGTGAATTGCAGCGTGAGAACTTTCACTATGAAGCTATTGAAAAATCACTGCCATTAACACCAAAAAAAAAAATAGCAAGACTTCAATTTGCTCAGAAACACATCATGAGAAGACTGATTTTGGGTTGGTGGTATTTTCTGATGAAAAACGATTTTTCCATGGATGGACCTGATAACATGTGCAGTTATGTTAAAAACCAATTGCTCTGGTCAGAAATAAGCACCAAATGGGAGGAGGAGATGTGATGCCATTAGGTGCCATTTCAAACACGGATCACCTGATGATAAAAGTAATTAAGGGCAAATATACGGCAACCAATACTTAGAAGACCTTCAAAGCACATTCATTCTTTTCTGCAAGAGACACTACAGACAAAAACAATGGGTATGGCAGCAAGACAATCCATCTATCCACACAGCACGAATTTTTACTGAATGATTTTCCACTAACAAAGTTCGTACACTAGACTGGCCGGCAAGGAGTCCCGACCTCAACATTATAGAAAATGTTTGGCATCTTATGAGCCAGGATATTTATGCTGACAAACAGTATTCAACACGTATGCAGCTAATCAAAGCAATTGAGGCCTCCGCTGTTAAAATAGAAGTTACCAAACACCATCAAGAAGTTATTTTCATCAATGACAAATCGTCTTCTTCAAGTTATAAAGTCAAATAGCAGTCAGATTTCATATTAATTTCTTTTACTTTTGATATCTTGATGATTATTTACCTGTTACCCCAGACTTTTGACCAGTGTAATTTGCATTATTTGGATGTAACTTAAAAACAAATTAAAAGATCAATTATTCTATTGTCAATTTTGATATATTCAATAGTAAGTAAAAAGGTGTCATAACGATAAAATCTCTAAATAATTGTTTTCTTAGAAAACACACTTAGCCCAAACTTTTGTCCACCAGTGTAATATGGAAAACGGGCAAGTGCCCCACCTACGTGTTAAGGGCAGCTTTGTTTCAAGGTATTCAATTTTTAGATGGCCACATGGATTATTACGAAAACATTTTCATGGTCATATCCGTTTTCTATAAGTTTAACTCAAAAAAAATTGGACAGTTTCATTTCTGAAGTGTTTTTCGTTGTTGCCATTGATATGGCCATGTTTTTAAGCAAGATACTATGAAGTAGGAAGGAGAATAGATATATAAAGAGAAACGTGCTAGAAGGTTTTCTTATTTTTCTCCTGGTCATTTTCACTTTTGTTTTCAGCAAGTTAAATCTCTAATTGTATTTAGCTCTTTTCTTTTTATTTACTATTTGAATAGAAAGTTGCCGTGTGTTTTCATTAATTTCCTGACTTTTCCGCCAGCTTTCACTTAATGAAGAAACAAGTTAATTAAGATTAGTTAGTTAGTTAGTTATGTCAATCAATACCTAGGGATTTTGGAATCCTTTATCTGTTAATTTCGAAATTATATAAAATTGCCTTACAGTCTTATAAGAAAGGTAACTTATTAGCCTATATATAGAAGACTATTATGTATATCATCTGTATTAAGTCTCTGGAAGCTGCATGATCGTAAATTTGCCATTAGGACTTGCGAAACTCCTCAGGGGTAAGAGCAACGAAGCCAGCTCTTTCGGAATAGGAAGAGCAGACGAACGGAAGTGCCAATTGAATCGCCTTTTCCTACGTCTTCAGTCAGTCTTTCGTCACATGATTGAATATTGAGCTTGGATTTTTGCAGTATTTTTCTTAAATTACACGGACCTGTCAGTTCCGTATATTTAATCGAAAGTAATCGAGCAAATTATTTGTATAAATGATCGTCCCGATTGGCCTATCGGCTGCGATTGTCGGGCGTTTTTCCTATGGCAGCAGATAACAAGGACTGTCAAATGGATGTTCTCTCTCATTTTGACATTGGAAATTCTTTACGTATGAAACACCCGAGTATCCAAGTTCTTATATTTTTTTATATCACGTCACGTTTTCAAGTTATGCACATAGTAAAAGAATGTTAAAATAATGGATGTGAAAAGAAGCGCCTGCAATGTTAAAATATCCACATGTTTGGGCCACAAGAAAATCTATCAGGCCCCAAACTCTGAATAATGTAAAAGTGTTTCATTGAAAAACAAGAAATCTGTGGGTGATAGATAGAAAAAAACTAAGGTCAGATACGGATTAGCATAAGAATCAGCGGTAAATTTTCGGTATCTGCACAATCGCAACCGAATTTGTTTTTTAAAGACGGGGGGCTGCGCCCCCCATACCCCCCCTCTAACGAACTGATATATACCCCAATCTATTTGGTTACAGGGGGCAGTTGGTTTCCCCCCGGCCGGTTACAGGAATCGCGACAATTCAATTTGCGGATTTAGTTGTCGCGTGATTGTGCAGATACCGAAGATTAACCGAATCAGCTCTTAAGGTTAAAGATGATTTTAAAGTTATTTTTTGTTGGCCTGTGTTATCAGACCCCAACTGTGGAGAGTGGTCTCCGACTTACCCGAAGCACGACGGATCACATGTTTGCTCTAGGGCAAATCTTTGAGAAATCCTGGGAGTACGCAAAAGATGTCTACGCTTGCTTTGTGGACTTCGAAAAAGCATATGACAGAGTTCCTCATCGGCCTCGATGGTTGCATGATTGCCTCTGATGCCCGAGGACTTTTCAGGGGGAAGCCTATCACTGATTTCCTCAACACACTCCTTCCAGGTGAATCCCTGGGTAATGACCAAGTGGACCACGCATTTCATTGTTCACGCTCTTATTCTTCTTCCAGTTTCTTTAGTACTCCTACTGTCTGGGACTCAAGAGAAGACCTCCGAGTTGCACAATTCCACCACCACACAGCAGAAGCGTTTGGGTGAGTTCATTTCTAAAAAGATTGGACAGGAATATTGCAATTGTTGTTATATTTTTCTCCTGCGTCACATGTTGCCTCTCCTCGTGTCTGCATTGTTTTTGTTGTGCGCTTGCTTTAGGTGTGTTTCCTGCAATAAACCCCCATGAGATTTTCTACCATCCACATGAAGAGAAGTTATATCAAAAGTGGTCCAAAGAAAGTATGGTGATTGTGTGATACTCTTACAATGGCAAGCTCACAATCAAAAGTGTGGACAGGAAAGCTAAGGTCAACTCCCTTTACTATCAGCAAGATCACGCACTTACTTCGGAAGGGAAGTAAAGCTGTTGGTCACTTGCCAGCTGCACGTTAAAGAGCCCTTGCGAGGCAAAATTTGCCAGCTGCTATAACACTCTCCTCATATGACCATTGTAGTTGAAAGAGACGTTAATACCAACCAGAGTTCCTTGGGAGAAGCTCTGGTAAGTGTTGCAAGAATACGGAGTGGATGGGCTCTGAAACGTGTGTTCGGATAAAGGGCATTGTCATGACCGTTCACCAAGGGTGCATATGGTCGCCCCTTTTGTTCATTATCTTTATGGATTGGATAGACAGGACCAGCCGAGGCTACAAAAAATAACAGCTTGGTGATGACCTTGTCCTCCCTGGGCTTTCTCGCACCAACCTTCAGCATGCACTAGTTCGGTTTGCAGCCAAGTATGAAGGAGGCAGAGATGAAAATCGGTGTGAGGTTCTGGTCCTTTCAAGACAGCCTGCTCAGTGCACTTTCCACGTTAGAGGAGCCCTATTGAGACAGGTGGAGAAGTTCAATACCCCAGATTGGGAACCACTGGTTTAAATAAATGAATGCTTTACAAAACTATCATTGAAGATAAGAATGTCTAGAAGATAAGAGGAAACACAGTAGGCATTGTGGATAAGAAGGGTGAACTTAACGATTGACGGGGTTTTGAGAAATGTGTTAAGTTTTGATCTTAGCTGAGAACTTTATTTTCATCCTTCATTTTATACAGTTAGGAAGGGCAAACTGAACAAAGAAATTATACCACCATATTCTTTGATGTTTGAGAAGCCGAAAAATAAAGCGGTTTTACTACAGCTGCTAATTTCATAGATACAACTCTCGATAATAAATTTTCCTTCCTTGCTAACAAACATTGCTTTGAATAATAACTAATGGAAAGGCCTTGGAGTGTTTTTCACGCCTTCCTCCAGATATTAATAAATAGTGAAAAATAATGACAACTCCACAGCCTGGATCCTTCAGTTCGGGACGGTAACCCAAAGGTTCCTGGTTCAAGTCCAGCAATGAAATTTTCTTTATTATTTTCACTATTTAGTTAATATTAATAATAATAATGAACAATCAAAATACTTTATAATTAATTTTTATTAAAAAAAAAGGACTTTAATCCAACTTTTTAATACCTATTCGACATTTATTAAATATAGTTTCCTTTTTCACCTACATGAAAATTCTTTCAATTTTATTTCAAACATCTCATATTGAAAAATCAAGAAACATTTCATTAATTTAATTACATCACTTTTTTAAAGCCGGTTTTATCTACAACAAGGAAAACAATATTTTTTAGCGTAACTGATCTAAGTAAGGAGTCTTGTGTAATTGTCCAACCGCAGCCATCGATGGCTTTCCACTTAGAAGCTTCTTCGCAACCTGCAAATTTAGAGTAAAATCGCTTCATTAATACAAAATTTTGACTTATTTTTTTAATCTTCTGTCTTTTACAACAAAAAAAAAACCTACGTTATTGACGTCGGCAGCAGTAATGCCGTCTATCGTCTGATTCAATTCGCTATCGGTCATGAGTTTGCCTGTCGTGATTGCTTGCAAACCCATTTCTTCTAGTAAATCGCCTCCTTCTTCTTTGCCCATGTGAACAATTGCTTTTACTCTATGCCTATAAACAAAATTTTTAATTCTTAAGATTTGAACCGATATTCACGAAATGAATGAAACTTGCATAACTTATGACAATGGATTTCAAGAAAATATACAATACTCATTTCCAAAAAAGTTGGGACAGTGCAACATATAAGAAAAACTCCAACACATTTGTTTGGATTATTGTATTGCCGTTTATTTCAACGCATTACAATACAAACACTAAATTAGGCATGGGATCACATATCTTATATGCTTAAAGAAAAATACAGGTGGTTTTCCTGTTTGGCACGTGCAACACACTCCCAAAAAAGTTGGGACAGCACGGCGTTTACCACGGTGTGGCGTCACCTCTCCTCTTGATGACACACTGTAATCTTCTGGACATCGATGACACCAATCTTTCTAACACCGTAACCGGAATTCTGTCCCATTCCTGTTGGATATAGGTTTTCAGCTGTTCAACTGTCCGGGGTTGTCGCTGTCGTAGTTTTCGTTTAATAATACGCCAAACGTTTTCTATAGGCGACAGATCCGGGCTGCAAGGGGACCAATGCAACATACGAATGCGCTGCCGACGTAGCCATGCAGAAGTTATGCGCGCTGCATGAGGTCTGGCGTTGTCTTGTTGAAATATACACTGACGTCGTCCAAACAGGCGCCTCTTAGATGGCACCATAGCTTGTTCCAGGATCTGTATATACGCTTCAGCATTGACGGTGCCATTGCAGATGTGCAAGTCTCCCATTCCATGGCCACTAATACAGCCCCAGACCGTGACAGACGGTGATTTCTGTACCGAACGCCTGTAGCACGCGGGAATATCCTTTTCGTCTTTGGTCCGGAGTGTACGGCGTCCATTATTTCCGTAAACAATCGTAAAGGTTGATTCGTCGGACCACAATATGTTCTTCCAGCGTGCTTGGGACCGATTGCGATAAGCCCGAGCCCATATCAGACGGCGACGTTGTTGTCGTTTGTTGATGTATGGCTTCCGTTGTGCACAGTATAACTTAAGTTTGCATTTGTGGATGCACTAGCGTACAGTATTCAACGATAATGGCTTCCCGAAGAAATCGCGGGCCCACGTAGCTATATCCGTAATCGCAGCATTCCTATGCGTGACGCAGTGACGTCGGATCCGAAGAGCTCGAGCATTCAGAATAGGTTTTCTACCTTGGCCTTTCCGAACTGTGATCTCACCACTATCTCGGTAGCGCTCGATAATATTATGTACTGTAGATGATGACAGGTTAAATCTTCTGGCTATTGCACGCTGAGAAACATTGTTTGTGAATTCTTGAATGATTCGAACACGAAGATCTTCGCTAACTGGCTTGCCTCGACCCATCGTTCCGAATAAGTTACCTGAACGACGGATGGCAACTGTTATTTATACGGAATGTAGTACGACGTCATCATTCTAGATTATTCCCGAACAATTCGGAAGGTTCCACTACTAACTGCGCTTTCTCCAACGTATGTCCCTACTATTTTGGAACGTGTTGCAACACCCTCATACAAAATGAACGTTCCGGCCACGATACAAAATGTTTTGGTGCACACAGTATATTTATGTCATTTCATAAACGTATCTGCTATTTTGTATTCGCGAGATAGTTTTGTTACATCATCCCTTTTTGTTTTTTCTAGATATTTTGCACTGTCCCAACTTTTTTGGAAATGAGTATTGTACATTATTTTATACAATTATCAGGAAGAAACCTTACTTAGCAGCTTTGAAGTCCATTTCTGGAACACCAGATTTGCCAATAGCATTGAACTGGCCAATTACAGCTTTCAAAACCTTAATCAGAATTTAAAAAAATATATAACAATCAAAACTTATTAAAACATCATAGGCAGCATCTCTCAAAGAGGTAAATACAGTGGAGTCTCATCAATCCGAACTAATTGGGATCAAGGCCTTTTTTGGATCGTGAGAGTTTCAAATTAACCGAACTCTCTGTAAATTTCAACTTGTTGGGATCTGCTAACAGAGTGGGGAGTAATCCTATTTAGGGGGGGTACTGTACGATATGTTACAAAGTAACAATAAAACAAAACTTACAATGTATTTTTGCATTTATGTTTATACTCTGTCCAACAAAAGTTTGACTGGGCATGTCCAATTAAATTCCCCATTTTAACTGTTAGACATTCTTGCAAAGTAAAATTAACAATAGGGAGGTTTTTTTCATTACGAGAAATCGGTTACAAAATATTCAAGCAGTGTTCTTGTGTAAACATTTCTCATTAACGACAAATCTGCACTCACTTTTTTTCGTATCAAATGCCAATCTAAAACGACCATCGAGATATACTTAGTATTACAAACGTACAAGTGGTGCTCTATTCTATAAAGCAAGTATCTAAAATCAGCATTAATACTCTAGGCAGAGTAAAAGGTATTCACAGGAATTCCATTTTCCCATAAGTAGATCACTGGGGGTGCTAACTGGTTCATGTTGGCAGAAGCAGGCACTTGACTAATACTTGTTCACACTACAATTCTTGATCATGATCATTTTACACACGTTCAAGGTGAACCATGTTCAAGCTTTTTCAACAAATTTGTGTGTTCACAATACATAACCTTAATCACGATCAGGGTTTTAATTTTTGCCGGTAGATGGTAATAGTGGAGTTTTTAGCGATAGTCATTTTACCACCAACCCAATCTTCTCTGATTATAAAAATAACTTGGGTTTCTTTCATGTTTCCGTTCATAAACAACATTCTTGAACAAATAGAGTTCCTTCTATGTTAATTATTCAAGGCATGACTGCGCAATTAGTTCGTAAAACTCTTAAATATTGGGTGGACCAAAAAAAACTCGCCACTGAAAATTTCTAAGTCCAATGGAAACGATCCACAAAGGGGTGAGCGATTCTAGAAGGAAGAACGCTACATTAACTCAAGCAGGCGTTAACGTTAAATAGAACGAGTCGATTTCTAGATGAAGGGTACCGAGAGTTCTGGCAAGAAGCTGGTTTATACTTATTCAATAAAAGAGACAATGTTCTAAAAAAGTGTACAATTTGTGCATTATTTAAGATTATGAACACCTCGTCTAGAAATCGACTCTTTTCATTTAACGTTAACACCTGCCTGAATTAATGGTAGCGTTCTTCCTTCTAGAATCGCTCACTCCTTTGTGGACCGTTTCCATTAGACTTAAAAATTTTCAGTGGAGAGTTTTGTTTTTTTTTGGTCCACGCTGTATATAGCGAAGCAGCATTTTCCGCCATCATGAAAAGCCTTGGCGAGCACATTGGATTCTGGGAGTTGATCAGTTCTGAATGTGTGTAAAGATTTGATCAGATTATAGGAATATGTGTGAAATTACACACATTTCGAACATGATGATCAGGTTTCACTTAATCACGTTCTGTTCACACTACA
>JAHWFO010014065.1:203660-225935 GCA_023313115.1 Rhysida immarginata
AATATGAGTATTGAATAGAAATAATTTTACAAGACTTGAAAATTGCATTTTTAATAAAAACGTATGCATAAATATGGGCAATTCTTCACTGAAAATCTTACATTCTCAGCTTGTTCTTGGTTCAGTATATGTAGATGATGATAATCATGTTAAATACTGAAGATGAAATGATGCTTTATTCTTCCTTGGATGTCTGATGCATATACTGTACTTAATGTTTTATCCTTTTTAAAGTTAGTACCTCTCTTAATATTTCTTTATTATGTGAATTTGGATCTTATATGGGATTTTTGCAGCTTTTAATTGAATTTTTTTTTATGGATTTGTCCCCTTGTGAATTCTCCAAGTTGTAAGTGTGAAATCAAACTCTTTTACAGCTGCTTGTGCTACATGGGAAGTGTGTACATATTTAAAAGTTAATTAAAAAAATGTATATATGCATGGTAGTATTTTGTTTGAAATTATTTTTGATAATTATTTGTTCAAAGCATGTGGTGAAAATGGAGGGTGGTATTTTCTGCTTTAAAGGGCATATGACACAAAAAATAGCGAGATAATAAACGATCAGAAAGAATGAAACATAAAAATTAGAAAACAAGTTTTTATGGAAAAAAAAGTTAAAATTTTTTTAAGAAAGGGGGCAGCAAAACGGAGGCTCCTCCATTCAAAAACGTTAGCTGCACGTGACTTAATCCTTGATAAGCCGAGGCCGGTGTGATTAATAGATCCTGTAAATCTCGTCTGCCTCGGTTAGCAAAGCTGACATCGTAAGCAATGCTATTGCGGAAGGTTTTGATAAAATTCACAAGGAATTGATATTACCGGAAGTAGCCTTTAAATTATGATTTCTTTATTAAAAATGAAAATTTAAAAAAATAATAAGATTGATATTTGCAGGGTTTCCCATTCTGGATAGTCAGGGAAGAAGGGCTATTTTCATGCATTTGTCAGGGAAATGAGATACTTCCTGGGAAAAGTCAGGGAAATAGATTTTACTGGAGACATCTATTCTTACATTTATATGCCCAGTTATGGATCAGGAGGCAAAAATTCTTGAACAAGCCTCGTAATAATGACACTAATACTAATTTTGTATAATGTGACAATTAATAATAATAATAATAAAATTGTCTGAAAAGCTGTTGTAGAGACATGTTTTTTTATTTTTTTTTAAATTACGATTTGGTCAGGGAAATGAGATACAGATTTTCTGTGGGAACCCTGTATTTAGTATCGGGAAATTATTCAAAACTATATGAAACAGACTTTCCGATTTGGTGTCATTTGCACTTTAAATGTCAAAATTTGTATGTAGGACTAAAAATTCGGTAAATTTAGCAGTGGCAAAAATCTATTACGTACGTCTGGGGTAGAAGGCAGCAATGGTATTAAATATCAAAACTAAAGAATTGCTGGTGTAAGAGAAATAGATTTCTTTATTCTTCATAATAAGGATGTCCGATAACAATAATTCAGTAAAATACGGGACACTTACTGATCAAAGAGAATAGATTAAATACAGGTTTATTGTATTCATTTATGAATAGTAAGGTGTCCAAGTGGCTGGAGGCCTGTCTAGGGGCATCCTTTATATATTCTGAGATTATATACATAGTTTAAATTAATAAATATTAAATAAACATCAACAGCAACTATAATAATAAATCGATATTGATCTCTGTTAAGTTATTTATTGTATAAAATGGAATCTATTTTATTTTCTCTTGTGTGGTAATGATGAGAGGAGTTAATATAGGGGGATTTCTAAGACAAAATATGTTGTTGTAATCTTATATAAGCAGGACTAATTGAACAAAATAAACTTCATCAAATTTTTAAATTCTGAACTGACAGAAGAGAGAGGAGGCTTATTTAACAAAATGTGTAAACGGTTTTGTATTTTAATTAAAAGATTAATATTCTTCACTGTAGTTGATCCCCAAAAACATATTCCAAAACATAAATTTGTATGAATGAAGGTGAAATATAAATTTAGTAAAACACTATAAGGAAGATGATTTACTCTCCATTTAATGCCTGAAATATGGGACAATTTTATAGCTAAATGCTTTTAATAAAGTGAATTCATGTCGTTTTACTTAAAACAAAATTTTTTTACATGATGCAAAAAAAAAAATAATATATATAATTAACTGAAATTATGAAAGTATATTAATTAAAAAATAAAAACTCCATTTAATTAAAAGAAATATAAATAATAAAAACAATGAATAAAAGTCATCCATCTATATATGCTCTTTTCATCTGTTTCATCTATATATGCTCCACAAGACCTTTGTTTCAGTTGTATTAAAACTCCTACTCTTATATGAAATTATGAAAATTTATTAATTGAATTCAACCCAGTCGTATACAACATTCTTCATCTTTGTGTTCATACTCTAGGCACAGGGTTTTCAGGGGTTGGGATGTTTCGTCATGGCATGCTTAACTTGTTTCTGCAGAGGCTGTCCACGAGATACTTTGAAAAGAAGTTTCGATCAAAGATTCAATCTCTGCTGATATTTTCAATGGTTGGATGAATGTGCCCGATGATCCTCATTGTCGACAGTGGCTTGGTGGACGTTTCATAGCTGTGGTGGGATCATTCTCATAACCAATGGGAAAAATGTGCTGATCAGCATAAGTGCTATTGAAATACTCAACTAAATCATCAAGCCCTTCAGAATTTATTCCAATCTGACTGATTTTTTTATTGTTGTGTAACTTTTTGCCATGTGTTCTGGGTTAGGTGATGGAAAGAACCATGACCTGCAACATCAGATCTTGTTGATATGTAAAGATATTTTTCTTCTTTACTGTTTTTAGATTTAATAAATTAATTTTTTAATAAAATTTCCTAAGTGTCCACTTTTTCTAGATAAGTTAGGAGCTTTTGTCCTACCGCATTTGGAATAAAACATTTCATCATGGATAGATCCAGTGATGCTTTGGATATTAAGCGTAAACTTTAATGCATTTGTCTTCGGTTTGCAGATCAGATCTTGAGCTGTTTAAATCTGTTTCTGTGCACGACAATCCCCGACACATCATCTACTGGCTTTCGTGTGTGGTTGCCCATGACTAAGCGATCATTCTAGCTTCTGAAAGCGCAGTAAAATAGGTCGGGGTTGAAGGTCCTATCCATCAAAGTCTGTTGCTGGCAAAAAGATTACAAGACCATAGTTAACATTCAATGGGTGTTTTAATTAATTGCTTCAAATTACAAGGCAGGGATTTGGTTGTCATCCCTCTCAATAGAGTCTGTCCGTTGTTGTTTGTAAGGCCCTGTGGGCCATTTGGGGGGGAAAAAAATCTGGTCTCCCATATGCATAGTGTTAACATCTTGCCTAACCTAGTATAGTGGCTGTTATCCACATGAATTGCCAGTTTCCCTTAATTTCTGAACTAGTGCTGTATTGTGGAATTTGAAAAACCATATGAAACTGTGCTTGTGTCTCCAATGTTAATTGCCATCTATCATGCATAAAATGGAAGTTTATAAGATGCAAATTTCAATATGTTAGCTTTATGCTTACGGGTGATATTACAGAAAAAAATGGGTTGAAGGACTTTAGAATCACCTTTAGTTTGATTGTTTACGAGTGGCCAAGTTCTTGAAGTGATAATAATGTGGGTTGTCTGGGAAAGTCCGTACATTTTGCAAGTTTTATATTAAAGTGAGCCATTTTTTTTGTCATAAATGAGTGACAAAGCCGCAGTTTGTTATTTATTTAATCTAAATTGAGATACAAGTCGTCCATCCAGGGCCAGTATGACAGCTGCCGACGAGTAAGTCCCTGGATGGGAAACCAAGGAACTATTAAAAAACAAGTTTTAAAGACGGGCGAGGAGAGGGGCAGTAATTAGTTAGGTGGGGGTGTAGAGAGGAAGATCTTTAGATGGGTTTTGAAGATACTGGTGCTGAAGACAGATCTGGGGGTGAAGTAGATCAAAGTCTGTTGCTGGCGATAAAGATATTCTTGAGCTGGATGGGGGATTGGAAAGGAATTTCTGTCGGGTGTTCTAATAGTAGTAAATAGAGGTTGGGGGAGATACATAATTATAATGTTGTTAATTGCTTTATATATGAAAACTACTAGACTAGAATGGTAGAGTTGGTGTATTGGGGGTTATGCTCACAGAATTAAAAAGATGAGAGACTGGTAGGTTTATGAAGTTTTAATAAGATCCGTACAAACAATTTTTGTAATCTGAAATTTAGATTTGGTGGTTGAAGACCAAGGAAAGTGAGGAGTGGATCAAAGCGTTATATAATAGGAGGAGAATTTTGGGGGGTAAAACATGAAAAAAAGAAAAGGCCTCAGCGTAGAAGCTAAAGGATTAATGTGGGTATCCCAGGAGAGGTTTTAGGAATGTAAAACTAAGATCAAGACACATGGTTATAGTCAGGTGGTGGAGTGCTTCAAATGAATAATGGCTTAAGGGGGAATATCTAAAGAAGATCTTGTCAATGTTTCAATAAGCGAGATGAGGTGTGAGGAAGAATGCAGTAGGGATAGAGAAGTGTAGAGTATGGAGGAGTTAGTCCGTAAGCTATGGATATTCAAGCTTATGAGGATGGGGAAGCCTCTATTATTTGGTTGTTGACTATATTGGAGTTAAAATCGGTAAAATTTGTTGGGGAGCCGGGGGTTGTCATGAGTATAGGATTAGTGAAGATTGAGGTTGTAAATGGTGGTAGGATAAATAAAAGTACCAGAATCAATCAATTGGGAGGTGTGATTATTTTACAATTGTTAGCAAAGACTGGGACAATTAATAAGGAAAATAATACAAAACTAAAAGGATATGTTTGGCTAAATCACTAAGTTAATAACGGTTACAGGGCGGGTGTGACCGGAGCGTTACCCAAAACGCTCAAGAACACTCGAGTTCTGGATGTTTATAATGTCCCCTGTTGAAGTCTTTGCGAAAATTCTCCCGTTAGAAACCCAGACATTACGGGGGCCGAGCTTGGCTTTGGCGGAGCATAGAAGGTGGTGTCGGGAAGGCGTCAGGTCCTCCACAATATGGATAGGCGAGCCTTTAAGCTTCCTCCGGTTTTTTATTACGAGATCTTTTTGTAATGGGGTGGTGAGTTCCAGCAGGATTGGGCGAGTCTTGTTGGGAGAACGAGGACCGATACGGAATGCAGTGGAGATTGCCGAAGAGTCCAGTGGAACGTCGAGCTTTGAGGAAAACAAGGTTAGACAGACAGAAACTGTGTTCTCTGTTGGAGTCTCTGGAAGGCCGTAGATCCTTATATTGTTACGTCGTCCATATTGATCGAGGTTGTCGATGCGCTGCTCCATGGTAGAAAGCACATCGCTGCTGGGAACAGGAGGGGTGGAGGAATCCAAAGAAGTGGGCGGCAAGTTGGAGTTGGAGGTTGTAGCGTTGATTTGGTCAATGCGGCTATTGAATTCATCGAGGCGGGATGTAATTGATTCAATACGGTTGCTTAGGTTGGTAAATAGGGTGTCGATTTTAGCGGTGAGAGGCTCGAGAAGGGAGTCCAATAGGCTCTCATTATTGGCGAGCTTTGCGAAGTAATTTGTGAGTCCCTTCTTAATGGCAGAACTAATAGCTTCCTCTAAGGAAGATGATGATGAAGTGGTGCGGGTCATGGTTTACCACGTAGTTATGATATCAGATCCTTGGATTTCCTATGTAAGAATTATGCTGGAGGCATCTGTTCGTTTCTGTATCTTAATATTTACTTTTCATAAATGTCATTTGTTCGATCTTTAATTTCATTAGATAATTTCAACAAGGTTAACGTGCTTACGATTGCAAACAAGGAAGCGGCGGTATTCTAAGAATGGAATTGCGTAAACAGCTGACGTCTACGTGGAAACCCACAATGCTTAGCGCAGGTTAAAAATGGCTCTCGCTCGGTCGGCTATTGCAGACGACGGCTCAGAAAATGGGTTTCCCTCTTCATTACTCGTAAGAGTTCTTCCTTGATAACTATTAAGCAAGAAAATCGGGCAAATCAAATCGCAGGGACTAACGTAGTAATGTCATAGAAGAAAAAAGATCGATCGCCGTTCCTTGCGTCTAGTTTTTAAACTGCGATATAAAACGAATAAGGTAGGTCGGTCGTTTTTAGTTCGCGTTAGGTAACGGCAATTTAAATAAGTTGATTTAACTTATTTTAACTCTTAATTTAATTTTAACATGAATTTCTGGGTAACTCGTTTGATGTATGAGATTGGGAAAAGTTCTTTAGCAACAATGCGGCCGCGGTAGAATTTGCTGGGACTAGCATAAGTTACGGCGAAATATAGATTCAGATTTTTGGGAGCGGGGATATTTTGTGTTATTGGTATCGTTTTATTTTAAGGTGTCAGTCTACTATTCTGAAAGGAAAATGAGGCGATCCTACCCTCCCCCTCCACCTGTCATCTGAGCAATAGGTAAATTTTCGGTATCTGCACAATCGCAACCGCGAGTCAAATCGCAAATGATCATGCGACCAAGGTAAGTGAATTTATTTTTTAAAGACTGGGGGGGCTGTGCCCCCCAGACCCCCCCTGTAACGAACTGATATATACCCCAACCTATTTCGTTGCAGGGGGCAGTTGGTTTCCCCCCGGCCGGTTACAGGATTCAGTCATCGCGCGATTGTGCAGATACCAAAGATTAACCGAGCAATATGCTTCAGCCATCAGCATCACTGCATGAAGATCGTGTCAATTCGTATGAATCTTCTTATCACGTGTCCTGCCTGAAAGAATAAGTGGGTCATATCAATTATTACTAAGCAGTGAAGCAGAAATACATTTATACGTTTATTAAAAAGAAATTAACCCCCTCCCCCGCCTCCTCCCGAGTAGGATAAGGCCAGTCATCTATTTTTACCCCTTCATCTGCACTTTTTATCTCTCCCCAAGTTTTTTTTTAATCAATAAATCGATTTTCTCGAACGTCATATATCTAAATGTAAAAAACCTCGTATCTTCTTTCCTTTCTCATCATTTCCGAACGTACAGGGTGCATTATGAAAGTTATGCGCATAATTTCTTGGACAAACTATATGGGACACAGCTGAAATTCCTAAGGAACTCAAGCTAGCTACAATCTACCCGATATATAAAACGGGAAATGAACAGGATATCAAAAATTACATGCCAATTTCGGCCCTACCATCCATCTCAAAGATTATTGAAAAAATTATCTTTACGCCTATGACGCTACACCTATGGGAACGTATACCCAAAAGCCAATATGGAGGCAGGCCTCAAATGACCACTCAAGACTTACTCCTTACCATCTTACTAGAGACACTTGAAGCGCTTGATAAAAACCATACTTTCGTCATAGTCTCTGTTGACTTGGCCAAGGCGTTTAACTTGGTTTCACGACCACAGCTTTTTGAAGTTATGGTATTACGGGCTCATTATTGGCCCTAATCCGTGACTTTTTTGTTAACCGATTTAATATCTTATCTTATAACCCAAATAAATTTTCTCATCCGTCAACACGAGGCATACCACAAGGATCCATAATAAGTAACATCTTTTTTGCTACCTTCCTTGCTTCGATATTCCACTTATCGCTCTCTTTTAGATTGAGAGCATATGTTGACGACTTCATCCTCACGAAAATGTATGAGGACTATTCGGAACGTAAAGTTAACCAGGATATATCGAGTGATATAGATAAAATTCAAGCATGGTGTCAAGCGCGAGGAATTTTAACCAAGAGAAAACCACCATTTTGATTATCAAGAAGAAACCCACTCAATCTAACTCGCAGAAAATTCTTGGAATAATATTTGACAGTAACCTGAGTTTCATCGCCCATACGGAATATCTGTTAGTACAACTTAACAGACTACGTTTCCTGACTCGAAAATTACGACAAACCCTCACAAGAAATCATTATTATTATAAAAACAAAAATTATTCCCAAGATTACTTATGGCCTACCGATATGGGCGATATCAACTAAATACGTACTCGAGAAACTGAAGGTGGCATATAATAACATTACCCGCACGGCTTTAAATATTTATGTCCAACAATCTATGACGCAAATATGTAACGATCTAACTCTTCCCACCTTTAATACAATTGTCATTTTGGCTAAATTGAAAGAACTGATTAAAGCCTTTTACCGTCACTCCCATCCTGCCAACTTTATCACAGCTTGGATTATTAGTAGTCCACGATCCAGACTACAAAACCAACTCTTGACTCAACCACCGTCCATCATTTCTTCCATTAAAGAAAGATATTTTCCGTTCAATTGTATAAAGGATTGGAATGCCATTCCCCTAGAACATCGTCAAAAAATTTGGAAATGTGACAGAAAACCCTGTAATGATCACATACGACATGCTCACGTTATCTTAACTGACTATTTTCTTGATCGACAAACCTCATAGTTTGGGGGTTTAACTTTGTCCACTTGGACGCAAAATATATAATAATAATAATAATAATAATAATAATAATAATAATAATTATTATTATTATTATTTTATTGTGACACGACTATCCATCGCAGCGCGCTCGGACTGGTCGAATAATGTGGTGGGGGTCTGCCCTTCCAAACGCGCCCGGTCTCAGTTCGCTCCGAGCGGTAGGACCTGTCTTCGCACGAAGTCTGTTTTTCGATTGTGTCACAGCACGATGGAGCGTTCGCTGGAAAAGCGGTACACGATCAAGTTTTGGGTGCGGCTTGGAAAGAATGTAACAGAAACGACATCAAAGACGTCTTCAAGCTCCACCATCACAATGCCCCCAGCCACACGGCCTTCGTCGTCACCAACTTCCTGATCCGGACGAAGACCCCCGTTGTGCCCTAGCCTCCTTACAGCCCTGACTTGGCTCCGTGTGACTTTTTTTTGTTCCCTCGACTGAAGGGAAAGCACTGGGAGTCGGTGGAGAGCAACCAAGCTCATGTTACAAGGTTGCTGAAAAACATTCCAGTCGAGGAATTCCAGGGTGTCTTCTAGGCGCGGCAGAATCGTCTCCGCAAGTGTATTGATGCAGGAGGAGACTATTTTGAAGAATTTTAACCATTTGTACCAAGCGGATCAATAAACCTATTTTTCCCAGAAAATGCGCATTACTTTCATAATGCACCCTGTATGATATATCACATGCCATATATTGCCATAGTTCTAAGGACCAAGTGACTGCCACCCCTGCAAATCCGATCCCACTGGAACGATTGGGCCTAAACTTCATAGTAATGTAGAGCTTGCCTAGAGGAATCTGGATACTGGATTTTACGCCTTTACGTACCTAAATAGCGCACAGATATGTTGCCCTCTCCGAATCCCAACCCCATAATTCCGACCCCCGTATACCAAATCAAAGCCAAACTAAATAGTGCAGATGGACATGCCCATAGTAAGCTACATTCCGAATTTCATCCTTCTACCTCAAAAAATTGTAGAAACTATGAAGGGGACGGACTGACATTATAAAACCAATAAGTAGCTCCATTCTTATTCTACTTATGAGGGTCAGTCAAATGTAAACCGGAAATATTTTTTACAGCTCCTTTATTACAGACAGAGTTGGTACACTACTTTTCAATGTAGTCCCCATCTTTTCGATGCATTTCCGGCACCAAGTCGGTAAGACATGGATACCTCTGGGGAAAAAAATCTTCATATAATGGAGATCTTGCTTATAGGAATCTGCATACTGAATTTCACTCCTTCTTATTCATAAATACACCTAGACCTTTTGACTCCCTCTAATTTTCACCCCCAGAACTCCGACCTTAGTGGGTTAATCAACACCAAACTAAATAGTGAAGGTGCACATGCCCGTAGTAAGCTACATTCCGAATTTCAACCTTCTACCTCAAAAAATGTAGAAATGATGAAGGGTGATTCGAATCGTGTGTAAAATAAGACCAATAAGTAGCTCCATTTTTCCGCTACTTAATAAGCTTATAGATTATGAGCACTTGAGCAATCGTGCGTCGACAAAGTGATTTCACGTGCGCGTGCCGATGTCAATAATGCTTAAAAGATGAACGGAAGGTAACGTGTTCTAAGGTAACATGCCTTCTTGAAAAATTGATTGTTATATGAAATGCCAGTATCCTTGAATTCTTTACACTCACTGTTTTAGCACGTGAATTTGACTTGAAGGGGTCCACGAAAAATTCTGAAAAGTTGATACGGCCGAGCTAAGACTTTGATGGTCATATTTCTGAAAACAGAATTTGAAAAAGCTAATCCGTTTTCAAGTTATCGTGCAAACGGCGGACAGACGGACTGCCGGATAAACTACAGACCAAGGGCGCATTCTTATAAGTAGCTTTTATGCTAAAGCTCCTAATAAGTTATATGAATTTATTTTATTTATGGAATTTATCCATCAACACTCGAATTTGTTTTGCGAAGATATTCCTATAAAGATTCATAGATGAGGATGATGAGATAACCTTTGCACTTAAAAACTGTGCAACTGTTAAAATTTTTAAATTTTTAAATGCATATCATGCCTTTTTCTGTAATTGCATTTTGCAATGCAAATTTAGCAAACAATTTTTTTGTGTTAAATTATAGCTCAAAAGGTACACTCCAAGACAAACATATGGAAAATTTCTGAAATGTCAACAAGTCTTTAGAGTTGAAATTCCTCGAATGTGAGCAAGTTTACACGCAAAATGAAATAAAACCTAGCAAACGCTTCCCTTTAACTAAGGAAAACAAATATTATTTTTATTCTAGCTGAATTTACAAAGGTTACAAGAAATAAATAAGAGGACCAGTTGGAATTCTTCTCTGACTAGTCACGCATTGGCACCAGTGCTTGGAAAGAGATGGAGACTATATCGCATTATATGTAAATGTAAGTATTAGGTACAAAAAAAGTTTTGAAAATCGGTTACCAAATAAAGTTACAGCCATGGAGGCATTACTTTTTGATTGACCCTCGTACGTTTACTAATGGTTTCATTGATTGAATTGTCTGTTTCTTTCTTGCTTTTAGGGATTGCTTAAAAGAGTTTTTCTCTTGTAATGTTGACTTAGCAACAGTTTTTAGTTCATTAGATTGAGTGGGTTTCTCCGAAACCAATGCTACCTGGTTATGCAGATACCGTATATCTTCCAATAGTAGCCCCTGGCGTTTATATTTTTGTAGGCGTTTATTAGAGACCGACGTTTATTTTAACCGCTTTAGAGGCATGCCTTTTTTTTAAACAGAATATGATACAGTAGTGCACATTAAACAGTCCTTATGAACAGGATGCCTTGAGAACTAAGGGCTGAATAACAGAGTGCATAGGATATCAAAACTCAAAGCAATGTGCTGGGAATCTCCTCAAGTCCGTGTACACGTGAACCCCGAAAGCGGCTCACGTGAACAGCCGCATGTAGGAGAATCCCCGGCGTTTATTTAGCAATCTTAATTTTGAAACCCAGCGTTTATTTTCTACTTCAGTCATACAAGTCCAAGACAAAAGTTTAGCAATGAGATTAATTTTGATCTTTCTCAAACAAATTCAAGTTTTACAGAAAAACACAAAAATAATTATTCTATAAACATTATAGTGATGAAGAATAACATTGTTACTTCTCAATGCATTTTAGCAGCAGGTTTTGAAACAATAATTTTTCTGGAAAACAATTATGTATCCTTGTCACCTTGAGACAAAAGTTTAGCAATATGCAAACCCTGAGACAGAAGTTTAACAATTTCTGTTTTGTGTGGAGGAAAATCTTATTTTTTTATAATAACACATGGAAATTAACGAGATTTTACATTTATTGAAAGGGTGATGGGTTGGTTTTTAGTAGCATAACTGGTACTGGTACCTAAGTGAACGCATGAAGACTCAGAATGCTTAAGGCAAAACAACTGACCAGTCAGATTAAGCAGGCAGTCATTTATTTCTCCAAGAAAGGAATGAATCAATGGGACATTGCAAGCAATTGCACATTAACCCAGCCAGTGTTTCCCAAACCCTCTCAAAATTCAGAGAAGGAACTATTGACGTACAACACGATCTGGATGTCCACAAAAAACAACAAAGCGCAATTTGACTATGCTGAAACATTTTATAACCAGAATGCATAAGCATATAGCAAGGAACATAACAAGAGAATGGTGTAAAATAATTAAGAAAAATGTTTCTTCAAAAAGGATGATTTGATGCATAAAGGAATTGGGCTACAAATTTTACTCACACCCACAATGAAAAAGAAAGGTGTCCAGTGGTGAAAAAACGTTCTGAATGGGATGTAATGGATTGAAAAAAAGTTATATTTTCTGATGAATGTCGATTTTGTGCAATCAATGATGGTAAAGAAACTGTCATTTGTAAGTAACATGAAGGGTTATCTTCTGGATTCATTTCAGGAACTGTTAAATTTCCTTCATCAGTTCCTGGTTTGTGGCTCTCTTACTGCTGAAGGACTCGGAAGCCTTTGCCTAATTGTTGACAATGTTAATGTGGAGAAATATACAGAAATCATGGATGATCATCTAATTCTGACAATGCAGTTCTATTTTCTTGAAAATGATTGTGTATACCAACAGGATGGACCACCAGCTCATAGAGCTAAATTTTCAAAGGAATGGTTGTGGCAGCACGATGTTGGTGTTCTGGAATGGCCAGTGAATTCTCCTTACCTTAATGCAGTGA
Source organism: Rhysida immarginata (assembly GCA_023313115.1). NCBI lineage: Eukaryota > Metazoa > Arthropoda > Chilopoda > Scolopendromorpha > Scolopendridae > Rhysida > Rhysida immarginata. Next base: position 216,288 of record JAHWFO010014065.1, read on the forward strand.
AAACATCTGGAGAACAATAAAAAAAAAGATAAGAAAGACACATCTAACATCTCTGAAGTCTCTAAAAGAAGCTTCATGAATGCCTGGGTGGATATCTCAGTAGAGGAGTGTAAAAAACTCCTGATTCAATGGCACGTAGAATACAGGCAGTTCTAGAAAATAAAGGTGTTAGAAACTTATGGTTAACTTTTTTTGATACAAATTGCTAAACTTTTGTCTCCGTGTGACAATGATAAACATTAAAAAACAAACAAACTAACATGTCAATAGTGTTGTAAATAATGCATTGAGAAGTAAAAATGTTATTCTTCATCAGTATAATGTCTATAAAATAATCTTGTTTCTGTTTTTCTGTATAATTTGAAGTTTGTGTTTAAGAGAGATTAGAATTAATCTCATTGCTAAACTTTTGTCTTTGAATTGTATTAATAATTTTTGATTTTTCACATAATACTAAGCCCTACAGTGCTGGACAGAATTATAAACTCACATGAATTTTGAACCAAACTTTACTAAAAATAAAATGGATCTACATCAGCTTTTTAAATATCATTTATCAAACATAATTTTACCACTTTGCTGATTTTCATTCATATATTTTAAAAATTTTGTGAACAACGACAATAAACTCATAATTTCACTTGGACAAAATTATAAACTCACCCTTAAAAATGTGTTCGCCCGTCTATTTTTATCATATGCAAATTGCAATCACTTATTGTAAGAAAGTGTCTGCTGCAGATTTATACTGTGTAAAACATTGCCACGATGAACAGAGCTTAGTGAGACAGACATTAGGACAGTATTGATGTTGCATGGATGTGGAATGTCCCAAATGAAAATTGCAGCTCATCTTAACTAATCCCAGTGTGCTGTCAGAAATGTATTACAACGGGAAGTTGATGGGAAAGCGAAGAAACGAACAGGAAGGAAAAAAATCTTAAGCTCTCGAGATGAATCTCATTCGACGACCGGCAACTGGAAGCAATCTTTCTGATGGACACATTGTAGATGTACTTTCACTTAACTGCTCTCGGTGCACTGTTGCACAGGTTCTGCAACAACTCCCATCATTGTCTACAAACAATTTCTACAAAAACCACCTCTAAACCAAGCTCACAAAAATGCAAGATTGGAGTTTTGTAGAGAAAAAATGGCATGGACTCACGAGTGGTACACAGTGGTGTTCTCTGATGAAAAGAAAAATTAAACCTTGATGGTCCCAATGGATGGGACTATTATTGGCATAACATCAGACAAGATGAATAGCTTAAACTGAGTCGTCAAATAGGGGGTGGCTCATTAATGGTTTGGGGGATGTTTTCTGCTCAGAGTAAAAGTGATAATGGTAGTGATCAATGGATGGATGGTCTCTGCAAGATACAAAGTGCTGCTGGAAACTCGACTTTCAAGCTATGGTGAAATTCTTAGTGGATGGTGGATTCCAACAAGGTAATGCTCCATGCCATCGTTCCAACCTTATGAAAAAATGGTTTCAAGAGCAGCAGATAAATGTTTTATGTTGGCCGTCATGCTCCCCAGCCCAATTTAGAATGTATGGGGACAACTAACACGTCTTCTTTATAAAGATCATCGGCAATTCCAGACTAGTCAAGAGCTCACCACTGCCATCATGGAAGGATGGGAATCTATCACCATTGAGTACTTGCATAAACTTGTCGATTAGCCAAACAGGATGTTTGAAGTCGTAAGAAACAATGGAGGACCAACAAAGAACTAATGTTTGAAAAATAATCGCCATACTTCTGTTTTCTAAGGGTGAGTTTATAATTTTGTTTAAGTGAAATTATGAGTTTATTGTCGTTGTTCACAAAATTTTTAAAATATACGAATGACAATAAGCAAAGTGGTAAATTTTATGTTTGAAAAATGATATGTAAAAAGCTGATGTAGATCTTTTTGTTTTTAGTAAAGTTTGGTTCAAAATTCTGCTCCAGCACTGTATGTGTTTTCTCTTTGGTTTTGAAGCCATTTCAGAAACACATGACTAATTGGCGATCATAAAAACCTAGATACTCTACTGAGTTGTCCAGAAATTCATGTACTGCTGATACAGTTTTAAGTTTTACCTGTAATCTATTAAAATTCATTATCTCTTTGAACAGAAATTCAACATGACAAGCCGCTATAAAGCAGAAATGGTGATGTTTTTGAAGGACTTTACTGCTGGTGGAATTGCAGCTGGAATAAGCGAGACAATAGTAGCGCCTTTGGAACGTATCAAGATCCTATTACAAGTGCAGCATGCATCGACGTCAGTAACACCCGACAAACGTTACAAAGGTGTCATTGATGCATTGGTACGTATTCCTAAAGAACAAGGAGTTTTAAGCCTATGGCGAGGCAATTTGACCCACGTTATTCGTTGCTGGCCATCTTATGCTCTTAATTTTGCATTCAAAGAATCGTTCAAAAAAGTGCTGGTACGAGACCATCACAGAAATTCCAATTTTAAGTTGTATTTCTTTGGAAATCTACTGGCCGGAGGCTTAGCTGGCGTAACAACATTATGCTTCGTTTATCCTTTGGATTTCGTCGAAACACGACTGGCAGCTGATGTCGGACACTCGCACGTGCATCGTGAATTCACAGGGATTTTAAATTGCATGAACAAAATAGTCAAGACCGACGGCATGATGGGTTTGTATAGAGGGTTTGTTGCGTCGGCTCAGGGAGTATTTCTATATCGAGCGACTTACTTTGGTTTGTTTGATGTTGCTAAATCGTTTCATCCGAATCCCGAGAGCGTACCAATAGCAACGTCGTGGGTCATCGCACAAACTGTTACGACGTTTTCTAGCTTTATTTCTTACCCGTTTGACACAGTTCGACGAAGAATGATGATGCAAAGTGGGCTCGATGTGTCGGCACATATGTTTAAGAATACTGCTCACTGCTGGAAGTTAACGTACCAACGTGAGGGACTTTTGGGATTCTACAAGGGAGCAATGACAAATGCAGTGCGTAGTATTGGCGGTGCATTGGTTCTAGTGATTTACGATAAAATTAAACCAATGTTTTCTAGAAAATATAGATGAAGACGGAGGACATACTGATGCAAACATTTTGCTTAGCTTAAAAATCTCGTAGCAACGATCATGGATTATTAAATTACAAACATGTATGCTGTTAAAAGTTAGATAAAATATAGTTTAGTAAAAATATTTATTAAAATGCATAACGAGACTAGTTTTGTACATTATAAACGAATAAATTATAAATATTTTTGAGAAAAGTTTGATTTTTTCCTAAATTATTTACATACACTGAAGCTCGAGAGTCAAAATATTTCTACGTTTTATATATACACAACATATCAAAAACTTTGGTACACGAAATTTATTTTTTCCTGAGATTTTGAAACGGGGACTGGTGTGAATAGAGTGGATTCGCAAAGGGCGAAGGTTTACTCTTCGTTGGACTGTCTTCATGGAAGGCAAAGTTTTCCGTTCCCTTTATAGGACTGGGTATCATCCTTGTCAGCGGCATAATACTTTCGTGGCTGGAGTGAGGTTGCTCAATAGAGCTATCAAATACCCTTGAACTGCGAGAATGTTCGTTGTTAACGTCACTGAAGCTTTGACTGGCTTCAGGACAGGCTGATGCAGAATGAGGGTAAAACGTATAACTGGATGGCCTGCGTTCGTTGTTTTCAAATGGATGGCTTGAATTATTTCCTGTCATAGAGAATAAAATCTTAGTCATGCATTTACATGGTTATTCAAAAAGATGGAGCAGGTTTCAAATGCAGTATGTTTTCAAACAAACTGTAAAAGACAGAAACTTATTCCTACATCATTGTATACAGGAAGGCTCAAAATTTTTAAAAGTCCAAGTGTAAAATACGTAAAAGATTGTTGCAGATGTAAACGGAAAAGCACTGGCCGTCCTCATACGAATTTACTACGATTTTTTTTATGTGGACCCACAATTTGCAAACTGCAGCATTAAAATGATTTCTCTGTGACGTCGCCATTTTCCTGTAAACAAGAAACGGTGCCACCATGTGGCATTGGATGGAACTTCTAGCTGGGCTTTTAAGCTATGAACCTTCTAATACGCACAAAAAGCGGAAATCACAAGTCCACAAAAAAAAAGGAGTTTAATGCAAGCTCTGTAAAATGAAGGATCAAGTGTTTAATTGTTCCAATTGCTTCGTGCCCGAAGTTCTATTTGGCGCGTCGTGCTTTAAATGTAAGGAAACAGAACATAGCGCTTGCATCAAACATGTTAGATGGGGTTCTTCATCTTTCGTGGACCTCATATTGAAGGAAGGCCATGATTACTTGTCAGAAAACATAAAAATCATTCACTCGTGTAATCAGCAGAAGCTTATCCAGTTCCTCAGATCGTTTGAAATAATCAAGAATAAGCTGGCGAATCTTTTACTCAATAGCAATGATGGTCCAATTCAAGTTGAAGAATGGTTGCCCTGTGCTAACATCATCATTTATATAAAATCAGCGATGGTGGATGTTGTCACAACCAAGAAAAAATCTAACAATGGGTTATCCAACAATGGGTTATTTTCCGATTATACAAATGGGTGGGCTCGCTTCTAGTTTTACATAAGTTTTCGTCATAATGGTTCTTATCTCTTATTGGTTTTTATTGGTGAGTCACAAGTGGCGCCCTTCCTTGCATTGGATTTGTCTGCATATTTAGACTTAATTTTCCGTGATTGGTCAATTCTGTTAACTTAGCCTTTTATAAGGAAATCTTATAATTAGGATAGGAGAATTATAGGAAGTTTTTATATTATAAATTATTGTTGATGACACTTTTAAGGTCAATTCCAAAATTTTTGGTCTGCAGCACATCATATGTAATTTTTTTACTAACCTTTTAATTGCTATTTTTAACGGAGGACTATAGGTTCCATGAACCCTACACTATATAGGGATTCTTATCGCGGTCTCCAAAAGAAACCCACAGATGTTAATTTTTTTAGGAAAGGGACGTACCCAACTAATAAATATAGATCCAGCATTTAAGCTAATTCAATTGTATAACAGTAACAGAATCTCACAGAATATTGATATTTTTCATAACTCCCATATGCCTCTCTGTAATGTTGCCCTTTCTTAGGCTCTTTTGACCCCGTGTGGATTCGTATGTTGGGGTTCGGTACCGTCATAATGATTGATTGACAGCCGATTACAAATATTATATTATTATTATCTGTATACTTCGGCTTTTGATATATTGATTCTCAAGATATCAGTTTTCCACGGATCTCATTGAAGAAGCTGACGTTGTCAGCGAAACATACATTCAAGCTTTCATTAAACTCTTTTTGTGCACAGTTTCTGCCTCCCAAGGTTTTCTATGAACCTTCCTCTCTTCAGTGATATATGGAATTGTTTCAGTCTTTTACAGTTTCTTTGAATAATCTCCAATATAGGTCGCACCCAAGGTGATCTAGAACAAGGTGGGGGTCAGTTTGCCGGAAGTAGTAAAAATTGCCTTACTGCGCAAGCGTATTTTGACGTCACTGGATGACATCGAAACCAATACCCGCTAAATCGAAACCTCAACAGAAATCAAAACATGGTGGCAATGAAAACAGTCGTGTGATAGCGATACTTGACGATTCGTTTGTTTCCTTCACAATTCTCATCCTTTATACTATATAGTTTAATTAAATAATAATGCCATTATATGAAGGGACTTACATAATTTATAATTATTGTAAAATGTACTTACGTATTATCTTTTTAATGTGAACACAGGGTTGATGTTAACTATCAGCACATCGCGCGATAACTGATCATGCGACCAAGGTAAGTGAAATTTACTGAGACTAAATAGAAAAAGGGTTATATATCAGTTTGTTAGAAGGGGAGTGGGTGTCTTTAAAATGTCCGTAAAATCATTTACCTTGGTCTCATGTTCACTCATCGCGCAATGTGCGGATAGTTAAGCGAACACAGAGACAAGGACGATAACGTATTTCTCATTATCATTAGGCCTAGTTATCATTCCTCGTTAAGATTTCGAAATTGATTCGTCGGAACCGTTGGCAGTTAAGAGACAGATGATAATTTTGATATTATTTCTTAATAACTTTATTTATGCAGGCATTAGGAAATTTTAATTTATAAAATAGTAAGTTTACAAATAAACGTTTCTTCAGAAATACAACGTAAGAGTTTTGTTTTTTACGTGAAAACGTTTTGTTTTGTGACCAGAATAATGGCTACCGCACACTGCCGGAAGTAAAGCCATAAGTCATCCAGTGACGGCACAATACGCATGCGCATTAAGCACTTCTGACAAACTGGACCTACCTGTTATTCTAGATTACCTTGGGTCGCACCCCAAAATATTTCTTCTTAAAATTCAAACCAGATCATTCAAAATAATTTTTTATAGGCGATTACTGTTAATGATAATGAACAGATATTAATTTAATACAATTTAAGTGGAACATAATATTTGTTTGTTATTCAATCAAATATGGTGGAAGCGCTGGTAACGAAACAAACTATATCAACATTGATAGGCAGCTCATTGACAGGTGTTTTTAGCTAGGCTTGAGTAAAAGTCGCACCCCAGTTTTTTCACTCAAAATTGGGTACAAAATTATGCGACCTATACTCGGGGAATATACAGTACATATTTGAAGTCTGCTCTATCTTTTTGAATACATAATGGTAAGTTTAATTTCAAACAGATTGTTATAATTTTTTCAAAAAGGGATGTAAATTTTAAATGGAGAGGAAACGTCAAAAGTAAGTTTTAATTTTTAGAATGAAGTTTAATAATCTCGTTGTTTTTCATACAAAAGGAAATGCTTTTATAATACCTTGAAAATTTTCTCTTTGCTCTTCATTTCCATAATACTGTTGCCTGTTTTTGTTTTGTTCGTTTATTAAAAATCGATTGTCTAAGTTCTTCATAGCAGTTTCAAACATTTGCAGCAAAAACACTTTATCCTTTCCTTCCTGTTAAGATGAGATTAATGCAATTAAGTGCTTTACAAACATTAAAAGGTAAATTCTATGGTCACATACATTTTTGTTTAAAACTAAAGATGACGATGTAATAAAAACTTTCAATTCTGACTTGAAGTTAATAAAATACAGTAATTCTTGTTATTTGCAAGAGTTTGGTTTCCGGAAACCCCTATGTATACGGAACCATAGCCTTATGAGAAAACGGGGCTTGTAAAGTTGCCAGTTGACTCAAAGTTAGAGGTGATCGCTATTTATTTTTATCATGATTGCCTCTTCATTTTTCTTATCATGCAAACAGTAAAATCTTTTACACAAAATATTCAGCTGACATTTTGCTCTTTCCCTCAGTCAACATGTCTAGAACTTTCAACTTTTTCAAGTGACACAAGCCATGCTCATTTTGCATAAGTGGATTATCACAGTTTTTCTTTTACGAACCATAATAAGCTGTGCCAGTGATGCAACAGAAGATTCGTAAAATGCCACTGATACTGTTTACTTGCATTGAATTCCCTAAAAGAGAGAAAGCGAAAAGGGGAACCCCGATAAAAATAGATCAGGGCAAACCATGGATATGCGAATTTCCCATCATGTTGACAAAAAATTTGACATGAATTTGCGAGACCACGGATACCGAGGGATTACTACACCCGAAACTTTCACTTCCCGTACAAAGGCTAACGTTCGAACAGTTACAGAAAATCCACCAACAAAATATACCAAGACACATTGCAGGGACGAGAACCAACAGAAAAAAAATTACACGAATGCTATTTGGCAGGTGGCAAACTGAAGAACATAGTCACCCTGGATGAGACTTGGGTCTATTTACTGAAAGATGACAAGACACAGGCAATTTTTTTTTCTCGACCATAGGGTGATACGACTCGATCCGACTGGGTGCATCAATACAAATAGAGTTTTCCAAAAGGATTCATGGTGGTTGCTGGGTACAGCTACAATGGATGCCTGACAATCAAAAAGGTGGGATCTAAAGCGAAGATAAATGCTGCCTACTATCAGGAAGATATCTTCGAACATGTATATCATAATGATATCCCACAGTTACATGGCCCTAGGGTGAAGGACATGTACATCCACCAGGAAGAAACATCCAGCTGCATGCTAAATCGACTGCCCAGTACTGGAACAGGAAACTGGGATTAAAGGGCAAATGACACCAAAAATATTGGTATCGAGATAATAAATAATCAGAAAGAATGTAGCATTAAAAAAAGCAAGTTTTTTGGAAAAAGAAACTTTTTTTTAAGAAAGAGGCAACAAATAAGCGAAATGGGAGACTCTTCCATTCAAAAACGTTAGCCGCGCGTGATGTCATCTTGGCTAAACCAAGGCCTACGAGATTTATAGGCCCTTTATGTCTCGTCGCCCTGTGCCTTTGAATTGCGCCACAGCATGTAAATCTCATCAGTCTCGGTTTGGCTAAGCTGACGTCATAAGCAACTCCCCTGCAGGAGTTTTTGACAAAATTCAAAATGAATTTATATTACCGCAGGTGGCTTTTAAATTATGATTTCTTTATTAAAAATGAAAGTAAAAAAAAAAGAAGAAAAATTGATATTAGTATCAGTAAAAGTATTCGAAACTATATAATTTGGTGTCATTTGCCCTGTAAGGTCAACCCATTCTCAGAACATCCCTGTCAAGTCACCTGATGCCACTCCCATGGATTTTTGTGGTTTCTGCTTCTGGATTATGGAAAGCCTGTCAAGAAGAGTGCAACAGAACTGACTTTGCTGTTTTCTCCATAGAAGCCTCTTGTAGTGGAAACTAAGATGTCGAGTGTAAATGTTAGAGAAATGGGTTCAAATAGACCTACAGTTAAGTGTATTCTTATCACCATAAACATGAAAAACCCTCCATATACGGGCCAACTGGGCAGCTACTTTGAGTCTAAACCTCAAAGAATGTAATAACTCAGCGCTGGACTTATACCGGGTGGTTATAATTAAACTTCCCCTATAAATGGCATCCTACAGCGCAAACGGGTGAACGGAATGCAACGAAATTTTGTATATGGGCTATACACGAGATGCGCTCATGGAATTTCGAAAAAAAAAAATTTAGTTCCAAAATGTCCACCAGAGGGCGCCTTTTCAGGAAAAACATGAAATTTAACACAAACGACCAAAACGAGCCGTCGGTACCATGACATGCTGCAGACGTTTGTTGTGCTGCAACTACAGCAAAGGTGGGTCCTTAGGCCCGCCGCAAATACACTTCGTTGCGGCGACATCGGTCGCACCATGGGTACTGCGCATGCGTCGGCGTCGCTCCTTGTCGCCCGAACGTGACCTAGTTTTTGCCCTTCGTCGTGGCGACGGGAAAAAACTGGTTTTCAGGCGACGTCGCCTCTATTGAGCTGAATTCAATTGGAAGCGACCAGCGACAACACGTATCCACATCCACTATCCCACTATCATCCATTATCATCAATGGCATCCGCAAAAAACAAAAGTCCGTCATCCTGTGAAAAAATACGGTGGACAATAGAAATGGAGGCTGAGAAATGGAGCACGTGCTGAGAAAAAATTATGCTATGAAATATCAATAATGATTATGCCGACACTGGATATGAAACATGTTGACATTCCATTGTTCCTTTTTTGTGATAATAATAATAATAATAATAATAATAATAATAATA